>OMLP01018938.1:0-11169 GCA_900302685.1 Spondyliosoma cantharus
AGCACGTGTGCAGCCAGAAAAACTGTTCACCTCTTTAAGCTCTATCAGTCCTCTTACTTTTCAGCTTTTCAAGTTTTTAAAATATTCATCTTTCTGCCTTTTCAGCTTCTTCATACATTCAGCTTCATGTTCAGCCAGAGAAACTGTTCAGCTATCAAAATGTTCAACTTTCTTATACTCTTTCAGCCTATAACTTTACAACCTTTCTCCCTGTTCAGCTTTTGAGAGTTTCGGAGGCGTTTTCCCATTCATTCTTATGGGGACATTTTCAACATTGGCCCTGTTACTGTTCTAGCATGTGTGCAGCCAGAGAAACTGTTCACCTTTTTAAGCTCTTTCAGCTTTCTTACGCTTCAGATTTTATGCCTTTTCCGCTTTTTCCATACATTCAGCTTTATGACCAGCTAGAGAAACTGTTCAGCTATCAAAATGTTCAACTTTTTAAGCTCTTTTCCAGCCCTCTTACTCTTCAGCCTTTAAGGCTTTTCAGCATTTTCAGATATTCATCTATCTGCCTTTTCAACTCCTTCAAACATTCAGCTTCAGCTAACAAAATGTTCAACTTTTTAAGCCTATTCAGCCTATTACTTTTCGCCATTTTTACCTCTTCAGCTTTTGCAAAATTCAGCTTTTTCTGCAAATTCTTGCCTGTTCATTCTTAAAGTTTTAAGCATTTCTAGCAAGTATTTTGCAGTCCATTCAGCAGATTTCCGAAATCGCTTCAGCCATTAGCATTCACACTGTATTTTCGCAGGAAATGCAATTTTTCTAGTTATTATTAATATTATTATGTTTCTCAAAAAACGATTTAACTTTAAAGTAGCTGAATCACCTCAGCAAACACTGGTACTAAGGAGGGGCATATTATGTGGCAAGTCTGAGCAATATTTGGTCAAACCTTGCAGTGTACATGTTCCTAATACCCCTACTTGGTTTTGAACTATTTTTTTTTTTAGACTATACTCCCTTCATAAATTAAATTATTCTGTAGTTTGTTTTGGATGATGCTCCTGTAGTTTTGCCTAAGACTGGGTTAAAAAATATATATATATATTTTCCAGTTCAAATCAATCTTTGTTTGAATGATCAAGTATCAATTCATAAATCGATCTATCAAGATATGCCTTTTCCTGTGGATGCTTTTCATAGGGTCCAAAATTAACACCCGTCAAGTAGCAAGCAGGTAGATTTTCCATTGGGCAAGTTAACCTTAAAAAGGCTAGTTAGCGAATATTTGTGTTACTGTATAGCATTTTGCAGTCATTTACAGCTGCACTTCTTTCCTCTGCTTTCTGTCTGAGTTTACAGACACAGCTCAGGGACAAGGGGCCTTTTTAAAAGATCTATGGCGCTTGGTCTAAAGTGTAGGGCACAGGGCATCTCCAAGTCAATATTTCTGGTTAAACAGTGGATAATATGGGTGCACAGTAAGGCACACCGTGCAAAGGGATTGTATTAAGACTCTGAATTAATCACATTGCGTGTGTTATGGGCATAACCCCTTCCTTTAAGAGCCAGGTACCAAGGTGGTCCGTGGCTGCTGGGCCCTCTGCCTGCCGTTTCATCTGACCCATCAGCAACTCTGTTTGACCACGTATGAAAAAATACACTGATATTTTACTGAGGAGGAGAAGGAGTGCTGCTGTGCTGTGTTTTGTGGTGTGCAGATCTCAGTCTGTGGATCAGGTGGGATGGGTCATAAAAATGATCATTCTGATCAATAGTGGGTGAGATGCAGGTTGGTGAAATACGTTCAGATTTATGCATGTCTATATTAACATGCACATTTGCGCACAAGAAACTCCTGATAAACCCAGGATCTGTTAGTATGTAATGTTTATTAATGTTCTGTGTTCCTCTACACGTAAAAAGGTCACACACAGTTCAGATTCATACAGTAAAATAGTGTGGAGTGAAGCAGCTGTCTGCCGTCTCTCTGTTTTCTCTAGAGTTTCCTCTTCAGCTTTAGGTTTTACTGATTAAATGTCCCACAATATTTGCTGAAGTGATAGTACTGCTACTATTCCTAAGTTCCAGAGTGAGATTCTGGTCAACTTCATAGAGGACTACATAGGAGCAATAGAAAAGCATCCTGACTCGAAGCATCACAAACTGGGTTGGTTCATGCACTGTCCAGGACAGAAAGTCTCTACAGCGGATGATTAAAATTGCCCAGAACATCACTGTTACTATCTGCAGAGCATCAGTGACATAAGTGAAGGATTTTAACAATAATTTGTTTTCTTAACGCTTGTATAAAAAATTCCAATAATTTTACCTTGTACCTTGTAAAATCAGGGTGTTTCGTGTTATGAACCCGTCAGTGTAGACGCAACTTACAGTACGAATAATGCTTTAAATAGCAGGAAACACACAGTGCCTTGGACTTTAGACCAGCCTTTTGTTGGTCTATGGCACAGTCACTTTCTGCTGCCTCAAGATAGCAATGCACCGGCAAATGCACCTGACCACACCTCACTTTAAGATCAACATGCCCAGGGGCGCACAGGTGGGCACGATGTATTTGCTATTTAAATTTGCTATACTTGTGGTGCATATTCCGAGTGAAGGCCATCTTTAAATTCACTTTCAGAATCAGAATTCTCTGAATTGATGTCTAGATTATTATGTTCATTTGTTTTGTTTTTTTTATGTTTGTGTCTGTGTATTTGTGTGTGGGCATGTTTCTGTGTGTTTCTGTGTATGTGGGTCAAACTCACCCGAAGACCCTATGAAGGATGTAAGGAAGGAATGTATACTTGTACCATTTTTCTTGTAAAAATTTGAATTGGGTCATTTTGACCTGGATACCATACAAGGGTTAAACAGGAACATTCCAAAAACTGTGTCCCTGTTACTGTGGATAATCTACAGACTGTGAACACCTTTCTTAACAACTTACATTCTACTGAAGAAATATCCTCTGTTCAACCCAAGCATTGTGATGGTAGCAGAACGCATATGTGAAAACCTGATCAAATCAAACAAATTTATCAGCAAGGGCTAATACCAGTATATAGGTAAGTGATATGAGGCTTTTTATTTGATTGGCATGAACCAAACCAAGAATTGTAGAAATGTCATCAGTAGACACAATTTCTCAATCAAAATGTTGGCTGATGTCATGCAACCATAACAGCAGATGGACTTCATTAATGATGATCCATCTTATGTTTTGATTTTCCTTAGATGTGGTTTATGATGAATGACAGGCAGGATAATGAAATGGCAGTGTGTGTTGTGTTGCTGCAGGACTGTTTCCTCACCTTGAGTCCAGCCTGGTATCAGAGTCTGATCAAAGTCCTACTGAACCGCTTCCCTCAGAGCTGCAGACACTTCGATGACAACGCTATCCAGTATCTGGTAAGAAAGTGTTCTTTATAACTGTTTTCTTTCTGTGAGGGGGCATTGAAGCATGGTCAGAAACAATAATGTGTAACTGGTGTTTCCTTGTTTTTAGTGGTTTGTTTTTTTGTTTAGTAACTTCAACATGTCCGCTCAACCTTCTGCATAATATAAATCGTGGGGATTCAGTTTAAAAACAATCAGAGCTCAGTGTGAAATGTAAAAAATGATTTATTTTATCTTGAAGGGGGATAATTTTTGGATCCTTCTGAATTGATGAGACTACTCAAATTCAAGATCATAACAATTTGCCTAATTTCTCGAGGCTGATAGACTGATGATTCCAGCCTGACCTCGCACTCCTATCCATTTACTGTTATCCACTTTATTAACATTATTTTTTGCCTCCGTGCTGGTGATAGCCATGGGCATTATGTTTTCAAGTCATCCGTCCCAGTCTTGTGAACACGGTATCTCACACCTCAAAAATGTATTGAGAGTATTTGTACCACAAATTTCACTAAAATGTTCACTAGGATAAAACTATGCAGTAATTACATTTTATATCCAAACTGGCAAAGGTGAACTTCACTGTGACATCAAAATATTCTGGAAAAAAAAAACTTTCCTGGTAATAATTCAAATTCATAAATATGGAACCCACAGAAGATTGTGACCAAGCTTCACATTTAGTCAGTCACTGCCTGGTGGTAAAACTCTTGGGTGTACCACCTTGAAACTCTATTGATTGTACACATCTTCTGCACTGCTGACTTTAATGTGTGTGTAGCATCCACGTTTTAGAATGTTAGCTTCCTCATGTTATCAGAATCTGTGTTTTTTGTTTATCTCAATAAACTTACACACTAATAGACATACAGTACTAGTCCACCATAAGTTCACAGGTTTTGCTGATATTGAGCTTTAGGTGATTTTTGTTGCACCATGTGATGAAGCTCTCTATCAATCCTCTGTAACCCTCCGTAAAGAGTAGTCCCTGAGTGAAGACAGCATGTTTCTCACTGGAATCAGACATTTATATAGTGAGAACTATAGTGTAGTACTATAGTATAGTATAGTTTAGTATAGTATAGTGGAGGTTTAGTAATTATCTAAAACAGCTGTCCATGCAGTGTTGAGCAAATAGGGACTGTGTTGGGTACTATATTCAGCAGCAGATTAATCCACATATCGTTGGGACCCTCACTATATGGTTTCCGACAATAGATCGTCCTGCCTGTATACCAGGGCCTAAATGCGGCCCCTTGCACTAATAAAGCCTGGTAAGCTAAGGAAAGTG
Organism: Spondyliosoma cantharus; assembly: GCA_900302685.1. NCBI lineage: Eukaryota > Metazoa > Chordata > Actinopteri > Spariformes > Sparidae > Spondyliosoma > Spondyliosoma cantharus. Next base: position 4,646 of record OMLP01018938.1, read on the forward strand.
TACCAAACCTAATGTCCAGTAGGTGGTGCCTGATTGTCACAGTCCCCCCAGGTTTGAAAACTCCCATTGACTGAGAGTGAATCTGAACACATCACGTCAGTTCCGCAATGAATGCATACGCGGAGAAGATAAAAACAGCTGCATGCCTGTTTCATTGCAGTCCCCTCGTAATGTGTTGCCGGAAGCATTAGCTTTCGCTTGCGCAGCTGTTACTAAAGGGGAGCACACAAATGTCTGGATTTTACCCGCCTAGGCCACAGTCTTTAACTTGTTTACCAAAGACGTTCTGGATCCAGAGAAGATGCTGCGCAACCCAGCCTCTCATCCCTGCAGAAGGACGTTTCCCCTCACAAAACACCTGCTTTGACCTGTTCTCTTTGCCCACGATGACTTTGCTGTTCAAACAGCCACCGCAGGATGCTGCAACACCTATAATCCATGCTGGGGAAGCTGGATAAAAGAAGACACTCACTACAAGTGAGGCTTATTAAGTGTCTGGGCAGATACTAGAAGTTAGCGTGTATTGTATGCTTTTGAGCTACATTGTTTGTGAGTTTGTGACCACCAAGTTCTATTTGCTGCTAGTTATACACTGTGAAACACCATTTGTTACTTGCTTTTCTTTGTGCTCATGATGAGCTGATTCAAGCCTCTCCAGTCTGTGGAGCTAAAGTGTTAGCCTTGCCACAGTGTGAGCATCCAATAAGCTGCATTCTTATCAAGTATCAGCCAAAGGTGATTCGAGCCTGATATTGTTCACCAGCCTTTGAGTGACAGGAAGGCAGGTATTGTGTCTGCACAGCTTTCTCCCTCTTTGCAATGCTCTGAGCGTTAGCTCTTTTGTCTTTGTTCCTCTGTCTCTCTGTCTCTCTCTTTCTCTCCACTAACCATTACGATAACATTAGATATGTTTGTCCTGTAGTATCACTACTACAAAATTAGATACAGTTGTCCTGTGGTAGCACCACTATAACATATATTTTACAAATATTTACATTTAAAGCGAACACTTCTTTTGAGACTGTTTCTGGTTAGGTTATTGGTCCCTGATTCCTGGGTGGTGTCCCGTTTTAATGAATGGATTACTACTTTTTATTAATTCTGATGAATTTAATTACTATCAATAATTATTAATTAATAATAATCACACCTGCCCTACCAAAAAATCCAACAATAGGGTGCTCTAGTGAGTATTTGTGGCAGCAGGACGGTGTATGTGAGATTGAGACTCACATACACCGTCCTGAGGAGGGGGATTGTTGTGGCAGCTTTTCTAAGAAAAAAGCAAGATGTTGCCATGTTTTTAGGTGTTATGTGGTAGAAGAGTCTTTGTTAATTGATGCCTGTCATTTGTGTTCCACCACAATGCTGCACTGACAAACAGTGTACCCAAGATTTCGAGAGGATTGGTTGGATTTGCTTTGAACATTGCAACTTCCTGGAGGGATTGCTTGATACATGGTATGGGTTAGGTATGGGTGTTGAGAAATATTGTAGCTCTGACTAAAAGAAAGCTTTCAAATAGTAATACAGGGTAAAAACTCTCCAAGAGCCAGCAGCTCTGCATACTGTGCTCCTGTTTGGTCCGTACTTGTCACCAAAAATGTGTTTCTTTTCGGTTTAACATCATAAAGAAGAAGAACGAAAGGAAAAGTCCTTGTCAGTAGACCATCTAATCTATTTCCATGCCTCTTAAATTGTTTCAGGCTGTTCTGAACCAGAAGTTCACCGACTGCTTTGTTTTAGTCTTTCTGGACAGCCAAGCTGGAAAAACAGTGAGTTTATCATACTGATATGATTATTATTGTAACTTAAGATGTGCAAACGTCTCGGCAATGATTCTTTTCCGTTCTTTTGCGCCCACAGAGTCTAAAGGTTGTGTTTCGGGAACCATTGCCATCACAGCCTCAGGCCAGCAGCAGCCCTCCTCCTCAGCTGGTGTCCATGTATCATCACCTTGAGTCTGTCATCAACACTGCCTGCTATAACCTCTGGACAGGACTGTTATAGAGCTGATCAGTGCTGGACTTACTTCAACTCATATCATTGTGACCATTCTTGACACATGAAAAAAGAAAGCAACAGTTGAAAAAACGTTTATTTGAGGAAAATCCTCTTGCTCATGTACTCTCCCATCGCTCACTAGCATTAAGAAAAGCTTCATATCAAACAGTGATGTTACTTTATTTATACAAAGCCCTGGAGCACAAGTGACACATTTACTAAACTTAGTCTTATGGGTTAGAGAACTGAAACCCAACTAAAAACATGATGAATCAAACAATTCAAACCAGAATGATATATTTGTGTTTGTGTTGTCGCATTTAAACTGGTAAATTTTTTCATCAGTTAGCCCACCCAGCAGAAATTAATCGTAAGAAAATCTAAATCGCGTCTAACTAGTTTGGAGAAAACCCTGTTGAGAAATTCTTAATTCTCGCTTTTGTCTAAGTATCATGCATGTACATTTATTCTATATGGCTGTGTGCAGGAACTCCCTCTAAATGTTCACAAGATGTAATTGAAGTCATAAAGGATTGCAGCAGTATATGTGTGTTTCACAGTGTTAAGTTTTGTTTAAATATGTGAAAATATTCCAGTGCTGTCCAGTGATGATGCCACCTGATCTGATCGCTTTTTACATCTCCACACAGTGTAGCTGTGTATGTATGTAACATTTTTGTTTTTTTTAAAACCAAATATATCACAAACATCAGGGCAGCTTAAATGTTTTAATTAATGTAATGCCATTTTTCTCATTGAACATATGAAGTGCAAAATCTGTTCAGTACTTCCTACAGTGAAGTTGGGGAAAAGTCCAATGCTCTGTATGACCAGGGTTTCCCAGAGTGTGCTATAGTGAGGGAACAGCACCTCCGCTCACATCAGAGGAAATGGCTACACATTTATGAAACATTATATTAAGCTTTAAGGAAAATAAGCAGGGCTGTTCCCTAAAGCTTGCTGGACACTGTCAGTATGCTGTGTTAAAATGCACTACATGTTATAATCTGCCTTTCTGCACGGATCAATTGACCGAACATGATGTGAACATTGGCACAGGACCCATGGTCATTTTTGTCCATGACAATTGTAATAAAATCCACAAAACAAAATGAGACAATTGCATTACTTTGTTGAGTCTACCATGAATGGACAGAAACATATTAAAAAATATATAAAGCTAGAGCTGGAAGATACAGTTGAGACACCAGTCTTTATCAAGCATAACAGGTAACATAGCTGCAGTAATATTTGATGTGAAAATGTAAGACATGGCCAGAGTTTAACTTTTTTAAAAGAAACATCATTATAACGGAATGTGAAGAAACAATATTGTTGACATTATGTCAAAGACGTCTATGTACTGTGTTGCAGAGATGTCTTCTGAAGTTAGCATGCTAACCTGCCCTGGTGTGTCCTGTCCAATAATACCCCTTTGTACTTCAAAAGATGGTTTGATAGCCCCCTTAGTTTCAGCTGGGAGATGTATGCAAGCAGCAAGTTCAATACCTTGTAAAATATATAAATAAAATAAACTCACAAAATATTAATAAAGGATATACACCAATCAGGCGTAACATTCTGACCACCTGCCTAATACTGTGTTGGTCCTCCTTTTGCTGCCAAAACAGCCCTGACCCGTCAAGGCATGGACTCCACTAGACCCCTGAAGGTGTGCTGTGGTAACTGGCACCAAGGTGTTAACAGCAGATCCTTTAAGTCCTGTAAGTTGTGAGGTGGGGCCTCCATGGATCAGGCTTGTTTGTCCAGCACATCCCACAGATGCTCAATTGGATTGAGATCTGGGGAATTTGGAGGCCAAGTCAACACCTCAAACTCGTTGTTGTGTGCCTCGAACCATTCCTGAACCATTTTTGCTTTGTGGCACAACATTATCCTGCTGAAAGAAGCCACAGCCATCAGGAAGTACTGTTTCCATGAAAGGGTGTACATGGTCTGCAACAATGCTTAGGTAGGCGGTATGTGTCAGTAACATAACCACAAACCCAAGGTTTCCCAGCAGAACATTGCCCAAAGCATCACAATGCCTCCGCCGGCTTGCCTTCTTCCCATAGTGCATTCTGGTGCCATGTGTTCCCCAGGTAAACTACGCACGCTGTCCATGTGATGTAAAAGAAAATGTGATTCAGACCAGGCCACCTTCTTCCATTTCTCCGTGGCCCAGTTCTGATGTTCAAGTGTCCATTGTTGGCGGTGGACAGGGGTCAGCATGGGCACCCTGACTGGTCTGTGGCTATGCAGCCCCATATGCAACAAACTGCGATGCACTGTGTATTCTGACACCTTTCTATCAGAACCAGTATTAACTTCTTCAGAAATCTGACCAACAACAGCTCGGCAGTTGGATTGGACCACACGGACCAGCCTTCGCTCCCCACATGCATCAATGAGTCTTGTCCGGCCATGACCCTGTCACTGGTCCACCACTGTTCCTTCCTTGGACCACTTTTGATAGATACTGATCTGATACTGATTTTGGAGATGCTCTGACCCAGTCGTCTAGCCATCACAATTTGTCGCTTGTCAAACTCTCTCAAATCCTTACGCTTGCCCATTTTTCCTGCTGCGAAGACATCAACTTTGAGGACAACATGTTCACTTGCTGCCCAATATATCCCACCAACTAACAGGTACCATGATGAAGAGATAATCAGTGTTATTCACCTGTCAGTGGTCATAATGTTATGCATGATCGGTGTATATTTACACATATTTTTCTTACTAAACAGAAAACTACAACTTTACACCTTATGAATTAAACTTTCTCTCTTTTATCCAACTAAGATGACCTTAATTGCCTCTTTAATTCATTATATTACACACAAAGTTGAGATAAATGTAAACTCATTAGAACCATCTTGGTCTAAATAAATCCTCAATTCACAGAGTTACATGTGAAAATATTCCAGTTCTCTTCTCTCCTCTCGTCTACTGCTGCCCCTCTCTCCTGTCCCTGCCTGCCTCGTTGTCTTGTCCCCTGGAGTCATAGAGAACCAGTCACGACCCTTCCAGCTGACCTCATCTGACCTTATTTCAGAAAGAAATTGTCCAGTAGTCAGTGGGAAGAGACAAATACTTTTTTTCCCCATTTGAATTGTGCCATGAATCATTTTTGTAAATTTAAAAGATCAAGTCAATAAAATAGCTGTTTTTTGTAAAGATAGTAAAATATCATCTATACTACTACATTGTCTCAATCAATGTATGTCACCAACATCAACATGGCATCTGTCTCAGCACAGAAAAGGTATTAATACAGGTGAATATAACAATAAAAAAGGCCATACTGACAACTGCAGTTATGTGAAAGGGTAGTTTGTCAGTTCTGTAAGCAAGCTAATATACAGTACCAGCTAGTGATTACGATATAGTGAGCAGTAGTTAGCGGTTATGCTGCCTCTATAGTTTTGGAGCTACGTTTAAATTCTGGCCATTTCTTACAAATTACATTGATTTTAAAATTAGTCAGGGTTACCAAAAGTAGCATTGCCAACTGCCTGCACTAATCAAATCCTGATGGAAACACTCTTAAAGTAACCGGTTCGATGATTGATCGAGTAATTTGCTGTGTTCAATTGGTTGTTGAAGATACAGCCTGTGTTACCAAACCAAATGTACATTTTGCACAGTCCTGAGACGTAACAGGTTTATTTGAACTCCACCTGCCTCTGAGAGGATCTGCAGAGTCTAAACCAGACACTGTGGTTGAGTCTTCAGGGTTTTCAGAGATCAGGGGCCTCATGTATCAATGTTGCGTACGCACAAAAAAGTGGCGTACGTCATTTTCCACGCCAACGTTCAGATGTATCAAAAGTGAAATGACCGTGGAAATGTGCGGTGGCCCACGGCAGCTTCTTGGCTGGCGTACGCACTTTTCTACAGCTATTGTTCCTTTGGCGACACGTAGCGGTGATGCTGGGAAACTGTTAATTCTGTGAAAACAATTAGTCCTCGGAGTAATGTGCACATCAGAGACACATTAATGGACAATTAACACACACGTGTTTGCAATCGGATGGATATAAAAGCATGCGCAAAGTGATGAAAAAATAGCATTAACAATGGCAGCCTTGGCCTTGTTAGAAGACATCGCAAATGGAAACATCAGACGTGAGAGGGTGTTTAGAGAACGGGAAGATCTGTTGGCAAATGACGACAACTGGCTCATGAGTCGTTTTAGGTTGCCGAGGCCAGTGTTACTGGAGCTGTGTGAAGAGCTGCGGCCGGCCCTAGAACGCAACACCGCAAGGAGCCAGGGGTTGTCCGTGTCCACTCAAGTGCTGACCACTCTGGGTTTCCTGGCAACGGGAGCCTTCCAGAGGGAACTGGCCGACCGGTCAGGAGTGTGCCAGTCCAGTCTGAGCCGAGCCATGCCAGCTGTGTGGGACGGGATCATAAGAATGTCATCCAGGTATATCAAATTCCCATACAACGCTGTTGAACAGGCCAACATTAAAGCGCAATTTGCAGCAAGAGCCGGTTTCCCTAATGTAATCGGA
>OMLP01018939.1:0-43377 GCA_900302685.1 Spondyliosoma cantharus
TCAATAAAGTATGTGTAGCAATATTAATAAATAGATTAATATATACATATATATTGACACTTGAAATACATCATTAAAACAAAAAAAAGTGATTTTTAAAAAGATGAATATGTGTCAACAAGGGATTTTGTGATAACAAATAAAAACCATTTGAAATGGAAAGGGCACATTTAATAGATATTTCTATACTGAAATAAAAGTGAACTCCAACAGAAGCATGTAAATCAAACCAGGAAAGAGTTTTGGCTATGAAATGTTTCACAATTTATTGATTAATTTATATATAAATACTTTATTTACTGATATGGTTATTATTTAATCATTCCTGAATTATTACTTTATTCAAAATTAACATTTGGACCTCCATAGAATATTATGGATGTGTCACATTACACAACTTGACGTTATAAACGTGGATATGGAACATTTATTTCTATCTGTACCTATGGTTATAATATCATGTTGTACAGCAGTTAAGGAGAAAGTCCAAGCCCATCAAAGGTCAAATTATCTTCCACCAGACTTTAATGTTTTTCACGTTTACAAATACTGAAGATGAATGATTTAAAGTAGAAACAGTGATACACAGAGAGTCCAGCAGGGGGCAGCAGATCTCCAACAGGCGCTTCAGCTGTCAGAGTCGAGGAAACCGAAGAAGTGGTGACGGGGCGGTCTTGTTTTTATCGCCCGTCGCACGCAGCTCATCTGCTGTGAAAATGCGCATCGAAAAGTGTTATTTCTGCTCGGGACCGGTGTACCCCGGGCATGGGCAGATGTTTGTAAGGAACGACTGTAAGGTATGATACCGTCTTTATGCCTGAATAATGCTTTAACTTTAACAGAAGCTCATATTTGACTGTTAGCTAGTTGCTGGCTAACGTTAACTTGCTAACGTAACGTGCTGTTTTCACTCACGTGGGATGAAGGCAGGGTGTTATGAGCTGGAAGACGGTTAATAACTCAGCATGATGATTATCTACCTCAGTGTTCAGAGATTTACAAAGTGAAGTAGTCGCGCATGGCGTTAGCACAATGAAATGTTAGATCCATGCTGTTTTTTCACAAGAGTGAAGTTGATGATGAGGCCGGACATTTAACTGGCAGGCCCTCGGCTCGGGTTGGCTTGTAGAGAAATTGCGCCCTCTAAAGGTTCGATGTGGCAGCAGACTGTTGACAAATCATAGACCCTCCTATAGTCATAGTTATACTATCTTTGTAATGTTTGTTCAACTTTGCTTTAGATTTTGAAGCCTCAGCTGCCTTAATATTATGCATCAATAGTATTTAAAAACCCCTATGACAGTCCAAACAGAGGCAAAACATGTTTCACAAGGGTAATATTCTAGGAATAATCATTACATTTGTTCAAGAATATAGTGCATATTGTAACTTAACTGTCAGTGTTTGTTTGTAATTATGTCTTGTAGTTTGTTTGTTTTTTGTTTTTTTTACTGTAAATGATTTCCTAGCTTTTTAACAGTTCTATATAACAAAAGCTGATATTTTAATTTATCAATGCTTCTCAGCATACTTGCTTTTAAACTAAACATTTTTTGTTACTGACTTTCATTTCTTATTGATTGGTTGTATTCTTTTCTTGCATTCATAATTCTGTAAACTTTATACCATGTGCATCTTTGGCAACATCATATTTAATAGGGTTAGACTGATTATTGGCCTCGCAGATATTCAGAATTTTTCTGATTATCAGTGTCTGTGCTTTGTTTTTTGTCAAATTGCTGATCAAATATATTAATATTGAAATGCAGTACTTTGGCTCCGATGCAGCATCCTCTCTCTGTCTGTAGTCACCACCCTGTGGTCTCACTCACTGAATGATTGAAGATATGTACTGAGTGAGCTATTTTTTTACTTGGAAAAAAACACTTCCTGTCTCTTAGTTAAGCGGGGCCAATATTTTAGTATCTTTAATAAGCTAATATTGTATGATGTGCTGTCCACTGTAATTAGATATGTTTAAAGATAGAAAGCTTACCGTTCCACAAATAAAATATCAAATCTTTCAAGTCAGATATCTCAAATTTGAATCTCAGTTCTTTATAACTTTATAATTCTGCAGTTCCAATGTCTTTTTATCTTTCCGCCAAGGAACCTGCTTACTTGTTCACATCCATTAGAAGTCCTGTGCTTCTGTCTTTAGTTAAACTTTGAGTAATTAGTTTTTCTGTCTGTCTTTTTGAATATATGTAGACATTCAGATTCTGCAGGTCAAAATGCATCAAGAACTTCAAGAAGAAGCGTAACCCAAGAAAAACAAGATGGACCAAAGCATTCAGAAAGGCATCAGGAAAGGAGTTGACTGTGGTAAGTTGTTTTTCTGTAGAGCACTTTTGTAAGAGTCCTTAATTAGTTTTACTGTTACTCATCAAACAAAAATCCTCTCTTTCAGGATAATTCTTTGGAGTTCGAGAAACGCAGAAACATACCTGTGAAATATAACAGAGATTTGTGGGAGAAGACAGGTAAAGTATACAATGTTATACAAGTGTTTTTGTTATTTGATATTTGAACTGAAGAGTCATGTGTCCCTTTTAATTTCTACAGTGGAAGCCATGAAGAGGGTGGAAGAAATCAAACAGAAACGACAGGCACGATTCATCATGAACAGGTGAGCGTTTGCGTTCATTCTCTGGCATAGTTCATCTTGTCTTTTTATTGCGTTAAATAGCTTTTATGTAACAGACTTCGTATTGACAGTGCTTGCCTCACTTTGACTGTTTTCATCTTCACTATGTAGATTAAAGAAGGGCAAACAATTGGAGAAGGAAGAGGCCATCGTCGAAGTGAAGAAAAATATTCACCTTATCAAAGCACCACATGCAGGTAAGAGTCACCAAATAGTCAAGTTATACTCAAAATCTTATGATCCTGTTCAAGGAATTTGAATTCATGACATTGATTTCAACACACATGACGTACTTCTGTACTTGACAATAGCAGACATAACGGACACATATGCACATTGTACAGTCCCTTTGACTGGATGTTGACAGCAGTTGGAATGATTCAGTTCGAATTATTAAAAATAAAAAACCCAACCCAATGAGATTGTATCTTTATTGTTTGCAGGAAAAGCCAAAAAGTTGGAAGACAAGATGGTGCAGAAGTTACAAGAAGATGTGGACATGGGAGATGAAGATATTTAATCTTGTACCCAAGGGGTTTTATTTGTGGGATAGGACTCATGAGCATGTTGACCTTGATTTATATTGTACTTCTGTTTTGGAATTTAATTTTCCAAAAGGCTGATGATGGACGCAGTAAAGTTTGCTGTACAGGAGCTGAAAGCATTGGTCAAACAAAGATCTCCAAACCCGCAGCAATTAACCGCATATTTCCCAGTTATTGTTCTCAGAGTGTAAATTTTGGCTGTAAAGAATTCACTCAATCCTGTTGCAGAGTATGATGTATTACAGTAATACAGAAAAGATAACCAATAAAAAGTGAAAAAAGTGTTCTTGTTTCCAATTGTCTGTGATGTTAACTATACCCATACCTAAATGAAAACCTAAGTTGGTGCCAAAGGGTATAGTTGAAGATTTGCTTGACGTATGAGAAACCATTTTACTTTCATGTGCCATTGGATTTTTGCTGATTAACCCTTTGTAATGGTTTTTGTATTAGTATGAACATTATGTAGGGAGAGGTTAGCTAGTGTATGCAATGCTATCAGCAAAAAAAACCCTGATAATTACGATAAAATCTATGCTCTTTAGGCAAAGCAGGATTTTTCTGGTCTTTAACCACTATTGTTTTTATGGATTTAGATGCTTTGAATAATGTCACAAGTTTGTTTGATTGACACTTACCACATAGACTGATCAGAGGTGTATACAATTGGATATTGACAAGAAATACTATGAAAAACGACAGCATGAATAATCTTTTTTCTTCCATACCCAAAGTATGAAAAATTTAAAGAAATATTCCAACAAATCAATCAGGAGACAATGAAGAGTAGATGAAAAGAATATGATTAACTTTTTATCTCATGAATTTGAAAACTTTGAAACAGGAAGTCTTATAATTATAATTTTGACTTTTTATCACAGTTATATTTTCAATCTAATTTGTGTTTCTTCTGTAACTGGTGGAAATGGGCTTCCATGTATTGGAGGGCAAAATAATAATTTCAACATATTAAAAGTGTTACACAGGATAATTATGTAGGGGAGACCGGGGATGGTTGAAACAAAGGGATAGTTGTAACAGCATAACTTTCACCAATAAGGGATAACATAAGAGTCATGTCATCAATTTCATGTATAACCACTCCCTCCCTGGTCTTTGCATGTGAATTTGCACGGCTGTGACCAAGTCTATATTTTGATTATTACTGATACTGTTGACGTTTGAATTAGGTAACTTGTGTTAGTTTAAAGAGTTGGTTCTTATGTAAGATATTAGTCATTTCATCAATGCTAATTTCAAACAACCCTGCTGATACAGCTAGCTAAACAACAGCTGACAAGGATGGGGATGGTTGTAACACCTTATAAGAAAATGTTACAACCATCCCTGAATCACAATTCACATATTTTCACATATTTTCTCTGTCCTACTCCTTCTTATTTCCGTATGCGGTATGTCTTAGATGCACAGCAAATTCCAAACCCAAAGAAAAGTGTAAATTGCAAGTTCTAGGCCCACGACAAACTGCTCCCCTGGAAAACCTACATACATCTGTCACCACTGTGACTCTGATCAGATGGATAACACACACAAATACACAAACTCAGGTTCATGTTTTATCATCTAAGACAGACACAGTGTGCATGTTTGTTGTTTTACTAATTGTCAAACGTCTTCCTGTGATTTTACACAGATTATGAGCTACTTCTGACCTCCTGCTGAAGGTTTCAATTTGTATGTGTGTAACATTCATAGGTATTATCACAAAATGTTCTTTAAGAAAGCTCTTCTAACGTTAGGATCCACACCACTGACACTGTTCTTCATTTAGCCATCAGTGATGAGTTTTTTTTTCTTAGTGAAGCACAGGAAGATGCTTTAGTGTTGGCACATGCACAATAAACCTATATAGAGATACATATTTTGTGGTGTGGTCTCAGTTTTTAGTTATTCAATCTTACTGTTGCAATTGACCCCAGGTTGTGTTACAACCTACCCTAGTAGTGGGGTAGGTTGTAACAATGGCACCCTTGCATTTGACATCAAATAATGAATTCTGTGATATAGTTGGAGAAGTGAACAACATTGCTATTGGTAGTAGACAAACAAGGGTACTTTGTGTCAAAATTTGAGTGCCCTACCGCAAACATTCTGCAAGTTATAGGAGCTGAGACAAAAAGTGTTACAACCATCCCCAGTCTCCCCTATTCATTGTTTATCAAAACATAAAGACGCGAATTAATCACTCAAAAGCTTCATATATAACTTATTTTTAGATACATTATATAAGTTAATTTGTCTTAGTAATTGTTATTATAATTGACGCCTGACACATTCACGTGATGATCTGACGCTCCCTGGTCTCATCCATCATCTCTGGCATCGATTAACCGGCCTGTTGCTGGACAGGCTGCATGACAGGCTGCTGCCCTCGCCCGCCTAGTCGCTTGCCAGTTCCACCTTTCAGCTGCCAGAGGAGCCGCTTCAACGGTTACATTCTGTTTTTGGAGCAGAGCAGGGATACAATACAGCTATGTCCGAGGAGGTTGAAGGAACGAGGGCTTCTGAAGATCAGCAGGTAAATTGTAACGGCAAACTGAAAAATTTAGCAACTCAGCCGATGCTGTTAGCACATCGAGGCTGGTAAATTACAAGGCGGCTAGCAGCAAGCTAGTTAGCCAGTAGCTAGCACGCTACTGTTGGCTAATATAATTAACGTTGTTACTGCCAAGTAATTAGCTAATTAGCTGTCAATGCTTGTTGGTAAAGAAAAACAGAAGCCCTTCCGTCTTCGTGGAGACGGGTAAATTGGCGCAATCACTTACTACACGCAACTAGACCGATGGCTTCGCTAACGGTGCTTCATTTTGTAGCTAAACATGCTAAGTTAAATGGCAAGATTAATGCTAGTGCAAACACCAGTTGGAGTTTCCCTCATGGCGGCGCCTGCACATTATGCAACATAAATAAGTAGTCCTACGAGCTCTAGCTGCTGCTGCTGCCACAATACATATTGTAGTTTCATTAGTCACTAATGCCATATGCTCTTTTAACTGTACATGACAGTGTTTCCTCCCATGATATCAGCTGAATATGCGTGTGACATGCGTACACTATGTGGTCTTTCAACAGGAAATGGAGGACATAGTAACCAGTCCAGAGAAAGCCGAGGAGGCCAAACTGAAGGCTAGGTATCCTAACCTTGGAGCCAAGCCTGGAGGCTCAGACCTTCTTAGGAAAAGACTTCAGAAGGGGGTACGTTTTATATCTCAACTTTCTAGTTTTTGTTGTTTGTTTACTGATTCAAACAGTCCTAGTCTTACAGTATTCTCATTTTGTCTTTGTGATTGTCCAGCAAAAGTATTTTGATTCTGGTGACTACAACATGGCCAAGGCAAAAATGAAGAACAAACAGCTGCCATCTGCACCAACAGAGAAGACGGAGATTACAGGCGGCCACATCCCAACACCTCAGGACCTGCCTCAAAGAAAGACTTCGATCGTGGCCAGCAAACTGGCTGGTTGATGTTTTTATGTTTACCGTTTTGTTACCATTCCAACTCCCACTTCATATCTACCTGTCGTTTACGTTTTTGTTAATTTTTCACCTTTGTATGTATTCTGTAAGAACAAGTCATGTACCAAGTCAAATTCTTGAGAAAAATAGGCAACTGCCAGACACTGAATTGTCAGTGAGTGAAATCCAACAAAGTAGCTGAAAATGTTTCTCAGAATCCTAAAAAAGACTAAAAAGTGGTTTATTGAACATGATATCACACTCGTAAATATGAATGGATGTTAGTGCTATCTAATTTTTACGGAGCGTCACTTTTAAGGATATATGCCTCCATGCAAATTGCCTGTCAAACAGCAGTTGAAGAGCCTGCACAGATGATCTGTTCACCTCAAAGGAATCTTGTTCCACCATGTTAATATTAATTAAAGAGGCAAAAATAACCACAGAGAAAGTGCTATCAAGGTTTGCATTGATGTATGTGTGAGGACTGTAATTAAGCTCATATGGAGGCATGTCTGTTTAAATAGTGAAAAGTGAAGTAATCCTACTTTGTTTTTTTGTTTTCTAATCCTTGATTGTGTGTCCTTTCCTCTCTCTGTGAAGCTGTTTGATTCTGTGCTTTCAACGCACTGAAGAGTAGATCACACACACTTTGTAGCCAGTTGTATTTTAATTCATTTTAGTGATATTGGTTTGCAAAGACTTGCTGCTGGTCTCCATTTCATCCTGACCTTTAAAATGGCCTTAAAAGTAATGAACCCTCTTGAGCAATATTTGCTCCCTCAGTGAGAATCTTAGTTGTGAATTTTGCCTGAAATGTCTGTCACTGTCTGACTGGAATCACTTAGGATTTTATGGAAAGAAACTCCCTTGACATGTCTGGAGTGTGCATGTGCATTTACTGTGCAGTCACACTGTGCCATTTGTTTTGTAAATAAAATAGTTTTGCATAATATCTTTATGTACACGTATTCAATTGAATGTGTCCTCGCATTTATTTTTACACTCAAGTGTTACTAAATGACAAAGGTGCCCGCACTTAAGATGCCTGTTTATCTTGTGTGCCAGTAGAAGCCTACTGGGAAGAAAATGTGGCTCCATTCACTGATGTGGTGTATCATGATAAAATATAAAGAGAAACATTTAGCAAATGTTAAGTAAAAATTAAATTAAGTTGCATTGATGGGAATTCTTAAGGGTCAGTACTTAAAAAATGCAGTATACTTAATATAGAACTTGAGCTGGACTTCAATTAGTGAGTGGGAGGGACAAGGGTAATTTTACCCAGTATTTACAATGAAAAGGGCAAATAACATCACATGTTAATACTCAGGATAACCAGAACAATAAGTTAAACTGGGTATTGGAATGACCAGGGCTATCAACAGAGGGGTAAACACCAGATCAGTTGTCTTGTGTCACGGGAGGGCATGAAATTATCTGCCGGGGTGGGGGGGCTTTGAAGATAACATTTTTCCTGGGCATGAGCAAAACTGTCAGCAGCCCTTGATACTGATATGAAATGGCAATTTAAATTCACTGCATACTTGATCATTTATAGCTCTGGTTAGCAGTGAGTCTCAAATCAAAGCATCTTTTCAGATCACTAAACAAACTTTTTTCTGATGTGGACTGACAGCCATGATATTGAATTTATGATTAACTGTACGGAGGATAAGCAAAAGTACTTTGTCAGTGATGGAATCTAACAAGTACATGTACTCTCAAGCACTGTACTTAGGTAAAATGTTGAGTTAGCTGTGAGTTTCTTGAGTATTTTTATTTATTTTGTATAATATTATACTTTCACTCCTCTATGATAATTTGATAACTTTAGTTAGTAGGTACTTTGCAGATTGGAATGCTGCATCAGAGCCTAAGAAGTGCACGTTGAAATTGTATTTATTGTTTAAAATATTTTTTTATTGGCAATAAGATTCAAACAAACAAACAAACACTGATTCCGATAATCAGAAATGGAAAAGGCTGAATATCAGATCTGATAATTGGGCAGGTCAATAATTGGTTGACTCATGCAGTATGTTTACAGTATGTAAGCACATGTAAAAATATGTTTTACTTTACTTTTACTTGTACTTTTGATACTTAAGTTCATTTTCCATTTACTGCCCATTTATACTCCTACTCAACAATATTTTGTAGGCAAATATTTTACTTTTACTCCTCTCTATATATTCAATGTCTTTTTGGGTACTAGTTACTTTGCTGATTATACACTGCATCAGAGCTTAAAGGGTGCATTTTTAATTGTAATAATTGATTGATATTATTTTAGCAGGAATTGGATAAAACAAACAAACAAACCAACAGATTTTTTTTTGTAAAAATTGCACATGTTGTATCATGCCAGTAACGTTGACAAGTGGTGGAATGTAACTAAGTACATTTACTCAAACACTCCGCTGCACCATCAGAGCCTTGTCCTCAGCGGTCTAGTTGACATGCGCACGTTGGCCGCTGGGAGGCACGCAAGATGCACGAGAGCAGAACGTGTCGGGGCACGCGCAGCTGACTGACAACTGTTATAGCAGCAGTGGAAGCTCCTTCATCTGAGCGCACAGAGGCGAGCCTAGGAGAGGAGCCCAGAAAAGTTCCTGTCTTCTCTAAAACTCCGGGAAAATGTTCACTCTTCTTTCTGCGGGCAGAGGAATTTTCTGACGGGTCACGGAGCGAATTATAAGACATGGCAGCCTCTGAACTTTACTCCAAGGTAACTTTATTAGATGAGTCTGCGTCGGTTGTCCAGCTCATTCAACGGTTTTCTCACGCTAGCGTTAGTTAACGTTAACTTGTTGCTAATTAATCTGTTAAAAAGGACAGTTTACTTCCGCTAGTCACTTAGAAATGTTTACTTAACAGCTTTGGTGTATTTAAAATCTTAATGTGCTGCTTTATTAAAATATTTGTGCCACTTATAATACCCCGTATCACATTATACGCATGACTGTTGTCTGCTGGCTTCAAGTTAAGCTATCCCGACATGTTCCTGAGGTACATGTCACTGCTACTGCGTCGCTGTGTTTTTTTTTAAAAAAAGACTATGTTACTGGTTGAATGGCTCTGACCCGGTGTCCCCCTCTCTGTCCATCAGTATGCCCGTGTATGGCTCCCAGATGCAGCCGAAGTGTGGAAGTCAGCAGAGCTTATCAAAGATTACACACCCGGCGACTTGACGCTGACTCTGCAGCTGGATGATGGCACGGTGAGACAGGCAAATGCAACACACACACACACACACACACACACACACACACACACAGAAGCATTGAGGTGGAAATGGGTGTGTGATGTTCTGTCAGAGAGCCATGCACACATTTCTCTGGAAGAGTACTGGCAATGGAGCCTCATAAATCTGTGTGGGGTGATTGGAGGCAGCTGGGATGTTTGGTAAATGCACATAGATTGCCAGGCAAGGCCAATACCTTGTGCCTCTGTGCACCTCAGCAAAGCTTCAAAAGCAGGAAACCAATGTTATGTCCTTGGTTCACAATAGGCCGACTGATATATGAAAATGTATTAACAGCGAGGCTGAAAGCTGAGGCCGCTGGCAGCTGTGATGTCGAGTTTGGGCTTGCACTTCAGGTATGGAAATAAGGTCAAAGCATAATCAAGAGTGAACAAGCCAAGCTCAGTGTTCACTAGTTAGCTGAAATATGAAGTATAACTAAGGTTTTTGTTCCTAACCACCTATTTTGATTTCTTTTTTGTTTTGCAACTTACTTTCTTCAGGCTCACACTGTAGTTTTTGTGTCTATTCCAGGAGGTGGAGTACAAAATAGACCCCAAAACCAACAACTTGCCCCCACTAAGAAACCCAAACATCCTGGTGGGGGAGAATGACCTTACAGCTCTCAGCTATCTCCATGAGCCGGCAGTGCTACACAACCTGAAAGTGCGCTTTGTGGACTCCAGGTTGATTTACACATACTGTGGTAAGGAGCTTCATCTCCTTTGACTCACATTATCATTGTCACTGTAGACTTTGGAGCCCTGCTCACTGTACACGCTGACATAATCTACGGTACATCATGCTGATTATTGTGGCATAGGCTGCTCTTAAAGGAGCATACACTGAAGTGTGTTCCATGAATTTTGGATAAGTAATGCACACAATAGTGTTCGTTATTTATTTAATTCAACTCCAAGTCGTATAACATACATTTATTTTCATTCTTCTGGTGGTATTTAGGAATTGTCCTGGTTGCCATTAATCCTTATGAGAGCCTGCCTATCTATGAAGCTGACATCATCAGTGCCTACAGTGGGCAGAACATGGGAGACATGGACCCCCATATATTTGCAGTAGCAGAGGAAGCATACAAACAGATGGCCAGGTTTTGTAAAATCCTCCTTACACTTTAAATCTAATGAAATGTTAATTTGCTTATAAGCTGGTTCTCTCTGTTTTTTGGCTGATATTTGGGCTGTATGTCATCACATCTTTTCACACAGAGATGAAAGAAACCAGTCCATCATCGTGAGTGGTGAGTCGGGAGCTGGCAAAACTGTCTCTGCAAAGTACGCCATGCGTTACTTTGCCACAGTCAGCTGCTCCTCTGGGGAGGCCAATGTTGAGGAGCGAGTCCTCGCCTCCAGTCCCATCATGGAGGTAACATTTAGCAGTGCAGTGAAACAAGACAAAATTATAAAGTGTCAAAGGTTACTGAAAGCCTTTTTGTGTGTTTCATCTAGGCCCTTGGGAACGCCAAGACAACAAGGAATGACAACAGCAGTCGCTTTGGGAAGTACATTGAGATTGGGTTTGACAAGAAGCATTCTATAATCGGGGCCAACGTGAGAACCTACTTGCTGGAAAAGTCTAGAGTTGTCTTTCAGGTAAATTTCCTGATATGGATTTAACTCGCATACCTTTATAGTGACTACACTCAGTGTTTGAATGTGGCCCTTTCAAGCATTTTATCTTCAGTGTTTCTCATGGTAGTTAATTGATTTAAAACACTTTCATGTCCGTGTAACATGTAACATGTGTATCTTAGCAACGTAATAACAAACAGCATGAACAACTCGCAGTTTTGCCTGCCTGCCGGGCCCATGGCTTAGAAAGATGGCAACATGTTGGTTTTTGTTAAGCAATCATCTCAGATTTGATGATTTCAGTGTAAGCCAGTGTTTAGCAATGTGCTTAGAGTTCATCTGCAGTCATAAGAGCTATCAATTTTATTAAATGTGTTCACAGTATTTGTGTATTTTACTTTGGTTTGCACTACTTTCAGGCCCACGGGGAAAGGAACTACCATATATTCTACCAGCTGTGTGCCTCCTCACATTTACCAGAGTTCAAAGCCTTCAAATTAGGTATGAGAGTCACCAAAATATCAGTTGTCATTTTAACAGAATTAGGAATCAACTGAAAGTCGCAAAAGCAGATGTAACAGATTGTTTATTTTGGGCAACATTTTATTTGATAAATGTCTGAAGGTTGCGCAGATGACTTCCACTATACTAACCAGGGTCAGAGCCCAATCATAGATGGGGTGGATGATGCCAAAGAGCTGTGCAATACCAGGAAGGCTTTCTCACTGTTAGGTGAGTGTTGGATGCATTTCAGTAAGGTTTGCATGTACATGTTGAATGGACGTGCAGTCTATTTGTTTTTGGATTGGCTTTTGATGTAGTTGATTATCACTTAGCTTTTTATTGCTTTCTTTGCTTTGTAGGAATTGGAGAAACTGATCAAATGTCAATTTACCAAATTCTGGCGGCTATTCTCCATCTTAGTAATGTGGAGGTGAAAGATCAGTCAGCAGACAGATGCAGCATCTCGGTAAACATTGACAAGAGAATGTTTCATCTTGCAAATTTGTTTAACTTGTAACAATACTATATTTGGGATGTGTAACCTGTACAAGACAATTATTGATAATGTATTTCCAGCCAGATAACGTCCACTTGAGCGTGTTCTGTGAGTTGATGGGGGTGCCCTGTGAAGAAATGGCCCACTGGTTATGTCACAGGAAACTCAAGACGACCACAGAAACCTATGTCAAGTCTGTCTCCAAAATAAATGCGGTCAATGGCAGAGATGCCCTCGCTAAACACATCTATGCCAGACTCTTCAGCAGGATTGTGGACAGTATTAATGTTGCCTTAAAATCTACAGGCAAGCAACACTCCTTCATTGGTGTGCTCGACATTTACGGGTATGTTATTATCTTCAGGTTTTTAGATTTTCCATTATGTTCCCGGGATAACCAGATATGTTGTTTTCATTTTAAACATATATTCTTCCTCAGGTTTGAAACATTTGATGTGAACAGCTTTGAGCAGTTTTGCATCAATTATGCCAATGAAAAGCTTCAACAACAGTTCAACCAGGTATGTGTCTTTTCCTGTTCAACCCATTCATTCTGTAGTCACAATATACACATTTATCATTATCAGCTATCGCTCCCTCCAGCATGTCTTCAAACTGGAACAAGAGGAGTACATGAAAGAGGGGATCCCCTGGACATTGATTGACTTCTATGACAACCAGCCATGCATTAATCTCATTGAGGCCAAGCTGGGTGTTCTGGACCTTTTGGATGAAGAGTGCAAGGTAAAATTTCATATTTTCCTTCAGCTACTTTCCACTGGAGAGATCTCCACCACTGCACTATATTCGGAGGTTATGAGTAAGGCCGTGACTAACTCATGTGTCAGCACTTCCTCTCTCCATAGATGCCCAAAGGCTCTGACGACACATGGGCGCAGAAAATGTACAACACCCTCCTGAAGCAGAATGCTCACTTTGATAAACCTAGGATGTCAAATAGAGCTTTCATCATCCACCACTTTGCAGACAAGGTGAAATATATTTGTATGTGCTGTGGCGGGGTTGTGTCTTAGTGGTCAGGAAATGAACATATGACTCATGTTTTCTCATGAGCGAGAAAAGCACTAAGAGTGTCAAGTCTGAAACTGTAATTACTTTCTCTGCATAGTCAGACGTATATGACCTTTACTATTCTAGTCAAAGAACACTGTGTGACCTGGTCCTTTGTGCCTAGGTGGAGTACCAGTGTGAGGGTTTCCTGGAGAAAAACAAGGACACAGTCAATGAGGAGCAGATAAATGTGCTGAAAAACAGCAAGGTGAAATAGTTTATAAATGGTTTATTATATTTTCACTTCCTAGTCCTTCCTCTCTCTTTGTTGTGGTTGAAAGAATCCAATGTCAACACCTGCTTAACGAAACGTAAATGACTGTAAACTATATTTTGTGTTGCAAGTGCCTGGGCACACACCCTGGAATTGTTTAACCACAACTATTGGAGGAAGTACGCCCACTTTTTAAAATTGAAAACACTGCCATCTGCTGTTGATACCATTGTATTTTGTCACTTTGATCTCTAAAAAATGTATCTTTTCAGTTTGATTTGCTGCTGAAGCTGTTTGAAGATGATGAGAAGGCACCAAGTTCAACTAACAAGCGTACCAGTGTCACTGGAAGGGCTGGTCAGGCTCAGAGAGATACTAAGAAGACTGTTGGACTGCAGGTGAGAAGAACATGACATTTGGTGTTGGTGAAACTTAGCTGTATCCCACAGTTAAAATTCTCATTGTCATGAAAAACTTGGAAAAACTCTGTTTAAAAACAATTATGTGGAGAAATTTTGATGTTTTTAATTTAATGTTTTTTAAGCTGGACAGGTTTAGTTGCCTTTTAAGTAATGTATTGATATTAGACATGTAAACCAAATGTTCAAGCCCATTTCATGTATTTCCATACTTGCTCATTAATCATGCATTTATCTTTGTCCTTTCACTCAGTTCAGACAGTCTTTACATCTGTTGATGGACACACTAAATGCAACAACTCCTCACTACGTGCGCTGCATCAAGCCAAATGACGATAAATCTTCATTCACGTGAGCTGGAACATTTCACTCTTCTGTTTCACACAATTATCACAACCAGCACAGATAGATGAGTAGTCATTTTTTGTGTGTTTTTGTCTGTCATCTTTCACGAAGCCTGGACCCTGTGAGGGCAATGCAGCAGCTCCGAGCATGTGGAGTCCTCGAAACAATCCGGATCTCAGCGGCAGGCTTCCCATCTAGGTAGAATATCAGCATCCACACCTGGTACAGAGCACAGGGCCATGCGCAGTTGTATACATTGTATCTTTACTGTATATAGAAAATTATGTATCCAAATTGTTTTATTTATTTGAATATTATAGATGGACCTATCAGGAATTCTTTAACCGTTATCGGGTCCTCATGAAGCAAAAGGATGTGCTTCCTGATAGAAAACAAACCTGCAAAAATCTCCTGGGAAAACTTATAGAGGTCTGTCAATATTTCAATATCAAAATAGATGTCATTATTTATAGTATATGTGTATAAATATATGCTACTGTATATTCTTTTTTGCTCTTAGGACCAGGATAAGTATCAGTTTGGCAAAAACAAGATCTTCTTCAGGGCTGGTCAGGTGGCTTACCTGGAGAAGCTGCGTTCTGACAAGCTGCGTATGGCTTGTGTCCGCATCCAGAAGACTATCCGTTGCTGGCTGGCCCGCAAAAAATACCTGAGGATGAGGGAGTCTGCGATCACAATACAGAGACATGTACGGGGTCACCAGGCACGCAGGTAAGTGGAGACATTTAATAACAGCAAGAATACTACCGTGTTGCACTTGCATATGTCTTACATGTTTATTTTTTCTTGTCAGTTATGTTAAGTTTCTGCGATGGACCAGAGCAGCTGTTGTTATTCAGAGGAATGTTCGTATGTGGGCGACCAAGAGACACTACCAGCAGCAGCGCACTGCAGCTATCACTATTCAGTGTTTCCTGAGGGCCTACATGGCTAAACAGCAGTACCATAAGGTAATGCCATGATTGATACAAATTTAAAGGCTTTTAGAAATTAAATAAGTTATAATTCCACATTTGTGATGTCTCCTTTAGTGGAAGATTTTGTAGTCAAATATGAGATTTTAATAACATAATTACAGAAAGCAATGTCCAAATTGCCTTGATTTTAGTTTACGGTTTGTTTCTAGGAGTGTGTTAGGGATTTAAAGGGAATTTTATCAATCCATAGAAGAACTTAGTAGATAGTACATTAGATAGTATTACCAAAACTCGATTTCATAGGTGCCACCAAGAAAACAGGAAATAGTGCTTCTTGGGTGTAATTGTTTTTGCACGTGATTGTCGGCTGGATTCTTAATCTTTAAGTCATATTAGAGACTGAAAATATTTGTCCTGATTTGTTGGCCTCAAAAACACTTTTAGATTAAATGGGGCAATGGCCTGGGTCCATCTTTTACTTTTTGTCAGCTACACCATGAAATAAACTCGGACACATTTTCAGTGTTTAAACATGATATTTTATATGTGTCTTTCTTTTCACAGTTGATGTTTGAGCAAAAGGCCGTGGTCATCCAGAAATGGATGAGGGGCTGCCTGGCTAGGCAGCATTACAGACGCACTGTGGCAGCCATTATCCTGCTGCAGAGCTGTGTACGTCGCATGAGGGCCAAGAAGGACTTTAAGAAGCTGAAAGTTGAGGCACGCTCTGTGGAGCATTTCAAGAAGCTTAACTTTGGAATGGAGAACAAGATTTTGCAGTTGCAGCACAAGATAAATGAGCAGGTAAGTATTGTGTGAGTATGGATATCTGGTTTTGTCTGTCTTAGTCGTTTACTCTGGAGTCTACTGGAGAAACATTGGGTCATTGGGAGTTGTCATATCACATGCTCAGCATGTGTGCGTTTCCTCCCCTGCAGCACAAAGAAAACAGAGAGCTCAGTGAGAGGTTGAATGCTGTGGAGAAGACCTTTTCTGTGGAGAGAGAGAAGCAGAGCAGAGAGATCCAAAACCTCCGTAGATCAGAGCAGGAGGCCAGAGCCAAGGCAGAGACAGTTCCCTCGTTGCTGCAGCAACTCACTTTCCTTCAGCACGAGCTGGAAAACACCCGTAGGGAGAAAGACGACCTGGAAGAGCAGACAAAGGTCTATAAGGAGCAGACACAACAGGTACGTCTACTACACTTCATGTAAATGTATCCCAACTTAAAATCCCATGTTTCTACATAAAACATGTCTTTAATTTTCTAGAATGATAGTTGATGGAATTATGACTTGATGGAGATATACAAGTACCCCATGGCATTTATCGAAAACCATGTTGTACCTCACATGACAAACTGTTATTTTCCACACTTAACCGTACAGCAGAGGTTTGTTTATTCCCCACTCTTTGTCACCATTTATCACCCTTATTTCCTGCTACTTTAAGCTACATGCTGATTTGTTTTAATTATTTTAATCATTTTTAATTTTGCTTTTCCAAAACATTCTGGAAAGAATGGCACAACCCTTCATGTAGGTTTTAGGCTTCATAAATCAACATGGTTGTCTGTGGAGTACATTAACAATAGAATTTACAGGGAAACATTTGAAATGCAAAAGGACAGATTAAATGCAAAATAGAAGCCTGTAATTTCAGCTCATCCAGTACTCAGTATATGAACTTGGTTGGTTATTATGCTTCACTGTTTCAGTTTCTAGAACCTCAATATGATTAAAGAATGATAGCACATGATTTACCCTCTTCTCACATTCAGGTGGTAGAAGAGCTTAATACGAAGAACAGCTTGCTGAACAGCGAGAAAGATGAACTGAGCAAAGTAATCCTGGAAAAAACCCAACAGCTGACAGGTTGGCAGCTAACCTCACGCCTCCACAGTTCTTAAGTAATGGTTGATTAAGACTAAATGAGTAAAACAAAACTGTTTTGTTTCAGAGATTAAAACGAATGACTCGAATACAAAACAAATGGAGAGGAGCTTAGCAGAAGAACGCTCTCGCTACCAGAGTCTGCTGAGTGAACACCTGCATCTGGAGGAGCGGCACAGAGACCTGAAGGAAGAGATGGATCAAAACACTGTGAGGAACGCTTCAGTTTTGACATAGTTGGCATTTCATGCATCACAGAATTTCGAGATAGTTTCACAAGCCAGAATCACTTATATTGTGATGTTCAGTTACCTACCTGTACCTGTGTCTCATATGATGATTTAGATCTGGCTACTTATTCCTTCTGTTACTTGTGTTTTTCTCATACCCAACCAGAGTTCAAGCAAATCTGGTCACAAGAGGACAGATTCCAGCTACAGCAGTAACTCATCTGAGTTTAGTCAGAGCTTAGGCTCTTCTGAGGGAGACGACAGCCCTATTCAAACAGAGGTAGAAAACGACACAATATCACAGTGCATTATAAGAATTGAGTCATTGCTCACTGCACAATGTTCACTGTGAATAATCACGTAATTTCTTTGATAGTTGGGTTCCTGTTAAGAAGGGTGTTTTACAGCCTATGTGAATTATTTGATTAGTGGCACAAAAAAGGAAATAAACATTTAGATATTTCTTGATGTGAGTTGATATTTGCAGAGAACTGGACACTCATTCCTTTGTAAGCGGCTGTGGGAAGATTTTTTTCTGATCTTGTCCATGTTATAATCCTATTAGTGCAGCATTCTAGCTAGTTTATGTAGAGAGTCACCAGCCAGTGCATGCTGTGTTTTGTTAGGATGAGACCCAGGCAACGGTGGAT
This sequence comes from Spondyliosoma cantharus, assembly GCA_900302685.1. Classification (NCBI taxonomy): domain Eukaryota; kingdom Metazoa; phylum Chordata; class Actinopteri; order Spariformes; family Sparidae; genus Spondyliosoma; species Spondyliosoma cantharus. The sequence continues at coordinate 18,263 of OMLP01018939.1, forward strand.
CTGCCCGTCCTTCTGAAGCTCCAGAGAAGAGTGAAGGAACTGGAGCAGGACAAACAATCACTGTGGCAGAAGCTGGATAACAAAGAAGAAGCCCAACAAGAAAAGGCCAAAGTATGAACTGAAACACTAGTCTCCATACTAAGCAGATTGAAGAGTTGTGTATTGATAAGCTATGAGCTATCTTTTGCTTGATAATTTTGTTACTTGAATGTCTCTCTAAAAAGGAGGCGGAGGAGCAGAAAAGTGTTGGCAGAGCAGAGCTGGACTTGGAAAGGCTGAAGGTATGATGGGTCAGGTATCCAATCCATCCAAAATTTGGATCAAACTAAGATTCGACATCCCAAAAAAGAGATGTCCACAAAGATTCATTGCAATAAGATACTTTTAAATCGTTTTCTGTTGTAAATCATATTTGCATTGTGCTAAATGACAAAATTGAACTATGGTGATTAACAAAAAATCCCATATATTTGTTTTGTTTGTTTCTCTAAATGTCTTAATGCAGCGGCAAGAACTGCAGTCAGAGAACAAGAAGTTAAAGCAGGATCTAGATGAGCTGCGGAAGTCTCTGACCAATGAGGACAGTGAAATGATGCCCCCTGCCCCCGGCTCTATGCCCTACAACATCCTGCTGGATCAACTCAGTTCTTCCAATGAGGAGCTGGAAATGAGAAAAGAGGAAGTGCTACTCCTCCGGTCACATATGGTTCGTCAAGAGGCTCTGAAACATAAGGTGAGAAAATAAATTACATTTATTGGGTTCAAATTTTTTACATTTAAAGCAACAGACATTTGACAACACCGTGATTTGATTTATACTCTATTTCTGTCCACTAGGACTCTGCGCTTGGGGAAGGTGTGAAACTAGATCTTGATATTCCCTCCTTTCAAGAAGTTGACAGGTGAGATCATGTGCCTCTGATTCCTGTTTAAATCCATCAGGTGATACAGCTAAGTGTTAAATTCTCTCATTCTATTCTCAGGTCCACTGACATCCATACTTTGAATGAAGATGGAGAGCTGTGGCTGGCTTATGAAGGCTTGAAGGAGACCAATAGGTAATGAAATATAATTTTTCAGTTTGGTGGTACATTAAAGCATATACATGCCATTTTAAATTGAATACTATGCCTTCATTCACCAGAGTTTTGGAGTGCCAGATGCAGGAGCAGGAACGTGTTTACAGTGAAAAGTATAGGAAGCTGCTTGAGGAGGTGAACAAGCTGAAGGATGAAAAGGAGCAACAGCAAAAGATGCTGGCCCAGAGCCTTCTCTTGTCAGAAGATGCCCGCATTGAAGTGAGCCTGAAGCATGAGATCACACGGCTAACCAATGAGAACCTGGTAGGTCTGCCAAATCTGTCACTTTGATTTTTATTAGTTATGTTGACTGTGTAATTATTTAGATTTCTCTGTAGAATACTGGATCTGTACCTTTGAAAAGGCCCTCATAGTTTACTTTGTAAAACAAGATTAAATGTTAATCTTTTAGGAAACATTTGATATTACATCAGCAAAGAAAAGCAAAAAATGTACAGTAATATAAAAACAGAACAGTAAGGAGTGTTTTTTTATATTCTAATGAAACAAGTTTCTACTATGCAAAAAATTATTTGAGCATGAAATGAACACTTCTGTTCGATTTATGAAAGTTTTGTCCTCACACTAATCTAGATTTTTTACATCATTTTAGGAACTCATGGAGCAGCAAGAGAAACAAGACAAATCCATGCGCAAGTTGAAAAAACAACTTAAATTTTACATCAAAACACTCGAAGATTTCGAAGGTAATCACATGGCATTGACTGTCCATACATTGTACTTCCTGGATGACATCAGCACAGCTTTAATCCTGTGATTTTTTTATGTTGTTTCTATGTGTTGTGTTTAGCAAATGCTCAGCAAAAGAACCCCTCTGTGACGAATGCCCCACTCAGAGCAGTGAACATTACCCGCAAGGAGAAAGAGTACAAGGGCATGTTGGAGTACAGGCAGGGTGACGTAAGCCGCTTGCTTAAGAGTGTGGTCACAGGTATGTTTTGTTTAGTAAATCATCCTCTGATCTGTTGGATTTGCATGCGAACATTTCTGATAGATAAAGAGCACTGTATTTGAGGATTTTTTAAAAATGTTGTATTCTTCTCAGAACTGAAGCCTCGCGGTGTCGCAGTCAGCTTTATTCCTGGACTTCCGGCTTACGTCATCTTCATGTGCCTACGATATGCAGACAACGTGAATGATGATCAGAGAGTCAGTGCTCTGCTCAATTCCACCATCACCACGGTCAAAGGGGTCATTAAGGTGTGGTATTTAACTTTGATCTATGTAAATAAGATATCTGATGTGTTTATTTTGAATTAATGTGTACATTGTTTCGACAGAGGAAAGGAAATGATTTTGAAGTGGTGTCTTTCTGGCTGGCCAACACATGCAGATTAATGCACTGTCTGAAGCAGTACAGTGGAGACGAGGTAAACATGAGAAAGCTCTGATGTCAGAGTTATGTTTACAGTTGTATGTGTCCCTTTACTCACTAGGGATGTCTGTTCAACCTCTATATTTCAGATCGTCATGAAGCAAAACACTCCCAAGCAGAATGAGCACTGCCTGACCAACTTTGAACTGTCAGAGTACCAGCAGGTTTTGGGTGATCTTGCCATCCAAATTTACCGCCAGCTCATCAAATGCATGGAAGATATCCTGCAGCCTCTGATAGGTGAGGACACGTAATCTGACTTAATATAATAAATATCATGACCATAACAGAACCACATGAAATGTATTTTTCCTCAATTTGTGTCTCGTGTGTAGTGGCAAGCATGCTGGAGCACGAGTCCATCCAGGGTGTTCTGGGGTCCAAACCGACAGGCCTGAGGAAGAGAAGCACCAGCTACCCAGAGGAGGGGGTGACAGTTGAAGTCCTCCTGCAGCGCATTAGCCAGTTCCACACCACCATGAGTCAGCACGGGATAGACCCAGATCTCATTAAACAGGTCGTCAAGCAGCAGTTTTACAACATCTGCGCAGTCACACTCAACCACCTACTGCTGCGGAAGGACATGTGCTCTTGGAGCAAAGGCCTGCAGATCAGGTACAGCACAGAATGTTTGGTGGACTGTTGCTATTATACTTTATACAATAAAATTATAGGGACAGAAGAGTTTGGACTGAGGAACTGATATCAAGCAAGCTTTCTCAGACTATATCTCAGACACCCACTAGTGTGATTGCTATAAAACCTCCAGGTAATTATTCACTTTCAAAATATTGTGTCAAATTAGACAGAGAAAATTAACACTTTAAACTAAAGAAACCTCAGATAATGTTTCAAATGATCAGACATAAAAACATCATGTGCAGGGAATGTGTTCAGGGTTTTCTTAGCAAAATAGTTGTGTTTGTATGTAGAATCAGAATTTGTGTGTGTTTTGGCTCCCCCCACAGTTTCTCAGTGCAACACCACAGTCCTAAAATCAAATTTGGGCTCTGTAACAATTTGTCAGATGTAATATAGGTGCTACCTACAAACAAAACTCATTACGTCATAAAAATGTTATGTGTTGAAAGCTTGTATCTTGACGTAAATACGTATGAAACGCTATGATCCTACCTTCTCACTGAAGTTACATAGTGCAGAAACAAGTGATGGGGGCGGAGTGGCTGAGACAGAGACACCATTCACCCTATTACAAGATACTGTACCATCCACATGATTATGAAGCTGTTATTTTAAAGTTAAAAGTTATACAATGTTGCTTTAATGGTGGCTGATGAGCTAATCTTGGACAGTGAACAGTGTATTGTATGTTTACATTTAATTAACTGTAAACTTGCAGTAAATAGTTTGCTTTGTCATACAAGCAGCAATGTTTTCATTCAACACTTACTTACTCTGGTCTCACAGAACAGATGTCAGGTTGGACCTTTTTAGACAGTTCCCTGGCTCAGTCTGAAATGTTTGTTGCCTCTGGCTTCAGGTACAATGTTTGGCAGCTGGAGGAGTGGCTGATGGAGAGGGACCTGATAGACTGCGGTGCCAAGGAGACACTGGAGCCTCTCATACAGGCTGCACAGCTTCTGCAGATCAAGAAGAAGACTGAGGCAGACGCCCAAGCTATTTGCAGCATGTGTACTGCCCTCACCACAGCACAGGTCCGTAATCAGTCAATGTTCAGACCTCTTGATTTATAAACATGATGTGTTGTTAGTGCTTTGATCGTTGTTTGTTTGTCTTAACAGATAGTAAAGGTGTTGACCTTGTACACGCCGGTGATTGAATTTGAAGAGCGAGTACCAACCACTTTCATTGCAACTATTAAAGTGAGTAGCTGGAAATTTAAGAGTGAACAAGAATGCAGTCTTGTCTCTTCTCACACTATATCTCCTTTTTACTTTGTACATATTAGGAGCTTTTGAAAGACAGAGTTGAGTCGTCCACCCTGATGATGGATGCCAAGAAGATCTTTTCCATCACCTTCATCTTCACACCCTCCTCTGTGGCTCTGGAGACCATCCAGATCCCTGCTAGCCTCAATCTGGGCTTCCTCACACGCATCTAGACCTGTGAACTCTGACACCCTACAGTTTGTACCCACTGTAATGTTTTCACCATCACTGAGTATTGCAGCAGCTTCTCAGAACTGCAAAGCCAGCAACAGTTTTTAAAAGTCATCTCTTGCCACATCTAATGTTTTGCTGGTACAGGTGTTGATAGTATTTTGTGAAGTTGTGGCTTCATTAATGGGAATGAAAAATATATAAAACTATGATAGATCAACTCAAATAAAGAAACTTGACTTTTCACATTATAACAACTGCAACTGACAAGTTTCTCATAAGTGGGATAGAATGTGTGTAATGTTCCCATAGACAAATCTTTTTTTAAAATGGATAACCATGAACAGCCTTGTTAAAATTTTGAATGTTGAATGTTGTGAAATTCAGGAGCACTGTCTGATTTCTGTAACTTTATTTTTCTGTAACTTTTAATATCAAGTGATGGTATTTATGTCAAGACAAGGTGAAGGAGCGGAAAATAACTCAAGTTTATATTTAACCAGTCTAAATGTTTTCATCATATTAAAGACTGGCTTTTACAGTATGATGGTTTGAAGTGAGAGTTTTACTACCTCATGAGGTGATTTGGATTTTCGATTTCCAAAGTGGGGGCTTTAAACAATCAAGAAATGTTGAATATTTTAGTTACATTTAATTATTCTCTCTTATTGACAGTGTACTTAGGTACATCTGTATCCTTGATATGTAACTAACAGTAAATAACCTTCACAGAACAAATAAAAATAGGGATGTGCACCAGTGATGGAAAGTAAGTTTTAGTACATTTGAGTGTGTCAAGTTCTGAACTGAAGTACAATTTTGAGGCACTTCACTTGAGTTTTTCAGTTTTCTGTTACTTTATACTTCCACTTCACTACATCTGGAGGCAAAGATTGTACTTTATACTCTACATTTATTTAATAACTTTAGTTTCTAGTTACTTTGCAGATTACTTGCTGCATCAGAGCCAAAGTAGCCAGTAATCAGAAAAATGCAGAATATTGTATCTGATAATCACCCAGGCCGATAATCAGTCGAGCTATAGTTTACTATATATAAATACTATTTCTGGTATTTTTTGATACTTTGATTGACATTTATTTCCAGAAAAATTAAAACATTTTTCTTGTTACTTTTACATACATTTTAGTACATTTAATATCTGATACTATAAGACTTTTTCTCAATTGCTATTCATAAGTGTGACGTTCACTTTCACTAAAGTTACATTTTAACATGATATCTTTACTTTTACTCAAGTATGACTTTTGGATACTTATTACAACAGTGATGTGCACTCTAATCCTCATCTATATGGGAGAAGACTTGTACACTTGCGACTTGACATGGACTTAATCCGAAAGACCTCAAAAACAGACCATGACATGGAAAAGGTTAAAAAAAAAAAAGAATTTGGCTTTTTAGACTGATGTTACTGTGAAGTGATATTACATGCTGACATGTTATGTCTTATCTTTCATCTTCCATGTTCAAGATTGCTCTGTATTTGCAAATGCCTAAAAATTCGTAAATAATTAATCTCTTGGGTCAGAGCTTCTCAGCTGGAATGTTTCTCTCTGGCATTCCCTTTGTTTTCTCAATATTGCAAGTACATTGCTATTGTAGTTGGTTTAAGGTGGTGAAATGTTTACTCCTTATGTCATTCTCGCTTTACTTCTTGCGGTAAAGCTGAAGCTCACATATGGTGAGATGACTGCGGTCTGTATCCGGTTTCTTTTGTTGTCACAATCCTTGATCAAACCAGCACACCCACTCCACCGAGCCGCTGTCACAAGACGGGAGGAGGGCGGAGCCACACGGCTGAAGTCCGCAGCAGGTGAGCGACAAGTCAGCCAGGAAGACACGAGACACACCTGGAACATGAGAGGAGGGGGTTTCAGAATAAAAGCACCAAGTTTAAATTCTCCTTACCAGCCTTTGTGACCCCTAGAAATTAAACAATGTACTTGTGAGTCCACATCACAGAGTATAGCCTTAGTATATTGTGAGTTATGAGGAGTTAAACCAAAGTAATTTCCCATAAGAATTTTCAAATTTGGTAGAAATATATTTATAATCTAAAATCAGAGGACTAAAGATATCTATCTATCTATCTATCTATCTATCTATCTATCTATCTAGATAGATAGATAGATAGATAGGTAGATACCCTATATCATAAGAACAGGGTATGGAAGACTGGAACTGCCAGAAATCATAAATAATTAATATATATCGAAAAATGTATAAAACTAAAGCCCACGAATGACAATTGGGTCTATATTTCAAAGACAATGTATACAATGTAATTTTAGTTTAACTGCCTTTTTAAAGAAAATTTTCAGAAGTCAGTGAGTATTATTCTGAAAATTACGACCGGAAACGTCCCGTAATGTTTTCCAGCTTGACTGTGGTGACTCTGGCACAGTTGTGAGGCGCAGGAAGGAAAGTCGTTGGTAGCCTGGAAAGTACAGTGATACAACAGGTGATAAACAAATATTCAGAGTGAGGAGAAGTTAAAACAATAATGCAGAAACATGGCCTTGTTGGAGCTGTACACCGAGGTAAGAGAAAGATCTGATCGCAATACATTTAATGATACTTTCATGTTGTTTCACAGAGACATATGGAAACTTTGTCAGGGCTCAGGGAAGTTAAAGTGATGTAGAGAAACCTGGAGCCAAAGGAATTTAAAGTGGCTCAACTTTTAACATTTAAACCTTTATGAGCTGTTAATAATAGAAATGTACTATAATGACTTTTGGGTTAAATGGTAAATAAATACAGATCCCTCCAGTTTATTAGGCAAGTGTTCACACAGGGATTATAGCATTACATTTACAGTGTTACATACTTACATAACTCTAAATTGTCTACATGTCACCACTGAAATCTCCCCCTTCAGTACAACAGAGTGTGGATACCAGATGCAGAACATGTCTGGAAGTCAGCCGAGATTATGAGAGACTTTCACTCTGGGGACAATGTTCTTGAACTGCTCCTTGAAGATGGCACTGTGAGTAAAATAGGACTAATAAAATATTTTTATGATGGCGAGAACAACCAGCTGACTCTTTTTACATAACTGTGTCACTGTCCCAGGAGCACTACTACCCTGTTGACCCATTAAAGCCACAACTCCCTCCTCTTCGCAACCCGGACATCTTGGTGGGGGAGAATGACCTCACCGCTCTCAGCTACCTGCACGAACCTGCAGTCCTGCATAACCTCAAAGTGCGATTTGTGGAGTCCAGAATCATCTATACTTACTGTGGTACAGTTGAAACAAACATTCAAACCATATGTAAGCAGCGAGGTTGTCAGCAGTTTGTGCTCATGGCTCAACCGGCTCTGTTTCCTCATTTTCAGGTATTATACTGGTGGCTGTAAATCCATACAAACAGCTTCATATCTATGGAGATGCAATCATTCATGCCTACTCAGGCCAGAACATGGGAGACATGGACCCTCATATATTTGCAGTGGCAGAGGAGGCTTACAAACAGATGGCCAGGTGAATGAAAGCTCAAGTAACCACATATGATAGAATATACAGTCTTGTTAAAACAGTGTTTTGTTTTTTTTCTCAGAAACCACAAGAACCAGTCCATCATAGTCAGTGGAGAATCTGGGGCTGGTAAAACAGTGTCTGCTCGATACACTATGAGGTACTTTGCTGTTGTTAGCAAATCTGGAAGTAACACTCGAGTTGAAGACAAAGTCCTGGCATCCAATCCGATAACAGAGGTATGATTTCCTTGGACCAGGAGTCCGACACATGAAGCAGCGCGTTGCTGTTCTCTGGCAAAATGTATTGAAATGTATTGATGGTTTACCGGTACAATATAGAAATCATCCACTGCAGACTCTACAATTCAAAACAAACTAACCAGCCATACAACAACAACAACAACGACAAAAGACAATATACTTATTTAACAGAGACATTTTATGCTAATTTCCAGGTTCATAATTTTATTTAGAGTTGCTACTAGAATAGGTTTACACGCTCTAGTGCTCAAAAAACACTTCTGTTTTTTACATACTGTCTGAAAAGCTGTTTTAAAACCTGTCCCCCCCACTCCCAAATACCAGGTCTCCTCTGATTGGTCAGCTCACACTCCTCACCCAGCCCCACTTACAACAACAGAGCAGTTTAGCTAAATCAATACATACGTGTTAAACTACTAGCAAGGCATACATTATGCAAATGTCTGACATGGTAACGTAATGTGATGTCACAAAGTCACAGAATTAAAAGCAGGACTACTGATGAGAGAGAGCAGCTTCTGTAGGTTTGGACTTTGACCTTTTTCCAACTTTCAAGACCTTTTACACGCACAGTAACCTATATAAAACACTGAAGAAGAGGAAAAATATGTATCTGTGATGGCTATTTAAACTCCAGTATGATTTGTGGTTGATTTGTCGGTACGGTGACACAATTTAAACTAATTGGTTGCCAGTTGATGCGCCCATTTCATTCATTAAGACATCTTATATCATTCTGATAATTTCAAAAGAGTCCCATTGACTTGAGGTGATTTTCTCTCAGGCAATAGGAAATGCAAAGACCACCAGGAATGACAACAGCAGCCGCTTTGGGAAATACACAGAGATCAGCTTTGACAAGAAGTACAGGATCATCGGAGCGAACATGAGGACGTATCTCTTAGAGAAATCCAGAGTCGTTTTTCAGGTAGTATAAGTAATAAAGATGTCAAAGATGTTTGTATCTGATCCACAGTAATGACACTCTTGTTTTATTCAGGCAGACAACGAGCGAAACTATCACATATTCTACCAGCTGTGTTCCTGTGCTCAGCTGCCTGAGTTCAAGCATCTAAGACTGTGTGAGTGTTTGTCCTTAGTCACTGGGAGTAGCCATCAATTAATACATTGAATGTATAACATTTGCCAAATTTACAAGAAGGCCTAAATAATCAAGATTTTGTCATAGGTTAGGTGTCATTGGTTAGGTTTTGCTAACTCAACAACTCATAAAATTGGGGGATTTTATAATCTTTATCTCCCTGCTGTTGTCTGTAGTTGCTGTGAATAATTTGTCCTATAGTCTGCTGTTGGTGAAATTTGCTGTCTGCTGTTGTGCAAAACATTTTTTAATTGTCGTGTATTGTTGTTGATAAATTAGATATAACAAATCTAAATTAATACAAAAAAACTGAATGTTGCACACTATTATATAGATCAACTTCTCAGCAGCCTTGAATCCTACCAATCATACACATGTTGATTTGGGGATTATTCAAACGTAAGTGCACCTAATTATATATTCCTCTCACCTGTAGTGAGTGCAGATCAGTTCCTGTACACCTGCATGGGCGGTGAGATCACTATTGAAGGTGTAGATGACAAGAAAGACATGGAAGAGACTCGACGGACCTTCTCACTGCTGGGTAAAAGCCACTTGAGATGTCAGACTGTAACTTGCTTTAAGTGTTGAAACTTTTCTGTTAACTTCACCTTCTTCTCTCTGCTATTTCTCAGGGTTGAAGGAGGACTTCCAGTCGGATGTGTTCAAAGTCTTGGCGGCCATTTTGCATTTGGGAAATGTGGAAATAAAAAATTCTGGAGGTGATAAATCATCAGTTCCTGTGAGTTTCAAGTTCACAGTTCACCCCAAAATCTAAAATACACATTTTTACACTTACATGTAGTGCTATTTATCCATCTAGATTGTTTTGGTGTGAGTTTTTTTTATATAGTTTTTTAGATATTGGCCTTCTCTCTGCATCGACTGATGTCTTCCTTGGCTGAGTTTAAACATTGCCCAGCCTCTTGTAAATGAGTGGATGCACACTTCCTTTTGTGTGGTGATACGGCTGGTGGGTGTAGTTCAGTACAAGGAAAGTAGTTCCTACATGACACTGCTCACAGTGAGGTCCTTGGATTATCTTGAGTTACCAGGTCAAGGTTTATGGAAAGGGACATTGCTGCTGAGTTGCACTTTGAGCAACAGAAGCGAATGACTGCCATCTACTTATATTCGAGAGAAGGCCAATACCTCCAAAACTAAACAGTCTAGATGGTTAAAAAGCACTACATGTAAGAGAAAACAAATGTTTTTTTGTGATTTTGGGGCAAACTTTCCCTTTAAATTACCTCTGTTTGCGAGGTTAGATCTGAAAACATTAACCTGGCTTCATACAAGACTTGATTTGCCTATCTTCCAGTCCGGTGATCCACACCTGGCAGTCTTCTGTGAGTTGCTGAATGTGAGCAGTGAAGAGTTGGTGCGATGGCTGTGTCATCGGAGGATCGTCCTGGTGGCAGAGACGGTGGTGAAGCCGGTGCCCAAGAAGCGGGCAGTGAATACCAGAGATGCCCTCGCCAAGCAGATCTATGCACACCTGTTTGACTGCATTATTAATAGGATAAACACAGCACTGAAGGTTCCAGCAAAGCAACACGCTTTCATAGGTGTTCTGGACATTTATGGGTAATGCAGATACGACTTTTTCGATAATTCAGGTCTCTTAAGCCACCATTTTCACTGTGATCCTGATTGTCCTTCGTCCTCAGCTTTGAAACGTTCGACATCAACAGCTTTGAACAGTTTTGTATCAACTATGCAAATGAGAAGCTTCAGCAGCAGTTTAACTTGGTATGCATCAACATCATCACAAGTCATTTAAAAAACACTGTGTACTGTCCTTCATCACCTCAGAGGGTTGTTCTCTCGTCTTTCTTCAATCAGCATGTGTTCAAGCTGGAGCAGGAGGAGTACATGAAGGAGGACATCCCGTGGACGCTGATAGATTTCTATGACAATCAGCCGGTCATCGACCTGATTGAAGCGAAGATGGGGATCCTTGACTTGCTTGATGAAGAATGTCTGGTAACTGAATGGACATGTCAACATCTTATTTCCCTTATACAATTGCTGTGCCTGCTATTCATCACACATCTTTTCACTTTTCAGTTTCCTCAGGGCACTGACCAAAGCTGGCTACAAAAGCTTTTCAACTACCTCGAGCCCAACCCTCTGTTTGAGAAGCCCAGGTTATCAAATGAGGCATTTGTGATTCAGCACTTTGCAGACAAGGTGCAGTCTGGTGACCCTTAGAAACACATTTCATGCATAATGTAGCACAAAAACACTCCAACTATCATTAACTAGTAATGCTTTTGGATTCCTGACAGATTCTTCTTTATAAACTGTTTTCCATTAACAGGTGGAATATCAATGCAGAGGTTTCCTTGAAAAGAACAGAGACGCACTGTATGAAGAACTGGTTGACATTATGAGAGACAGTAAGGTAAAATAACAGTCCATATAAGTCCAAGAGAACTTCTTCAGACCCTCCTATTTTCATTTTTATTTTTAACCAATTTAGCAAATGGAACATATTATAAGAATGGTATTGCCAAATTGCATTTATGAAAGCTAATTTCTGTAAATATGTTTGTTTGCCTTTGCCCGAACATGGCTCAAAAATGTTTTGTTTTGTTTTCGTTCTTGTCTATGATCAGTCATATTTGAATGACAAGATATAAGACATCATTTATGCGAGACCCATAAAATCCTCATAAACCTTCTATATCTTTTGAACTATACCTGTATAAATGTCAGACCTCTTGGCCCACCAAATTAGTGTCTGTATCATTAAATCTAGCCCATGTGGCCTTTGTTTTTTTTTTTTATTTCTTACTTAACACATTTCTCCTGCTTGCTGCTTGTTATCAGTTTCCTTTTCTGGCCCACTTTTTCCAAGAGGAGGAGCGAAACGCTGCCAACAGCAAAGGTGTCAAAGTGAGGCCCGCCAGGCCAGCAGTGAAGCCAGCCAATAAACAGCTGAGAACCTCTGTGGGAGATAAGGTGGAAATGTTTACTCACTGGAGATTTGAGCTCACTAGCTGAAGTTTCCATATTATTCTGTATTTACCAATGTGTAAGGGACAAAACTGAGTTTGTATCTTGTATTTGCATCCTTTCTCATGAGCTTTGTGATTGAATGTAGTTCTGCAGCTCCCTCTCTTTACTGATGGAAACACTGAATGCTACCACCCCTCACTATGTGCGCTGCATTAAGCCCAATGAGGAAAAACTTCCATTTGAGTAAGTATTCATGAAACTACTATAATTTATTATTATCTATTCTGTATTTGGAACCCTGTCAGCTTCCCAGACAAAGTTGCTTGCCCTCCTGGGGCTGGTAGAAAGGGTTAGTATAGAAAAGACGTAAAAATACTAGATAGGCTAAATGTAATCTATGATGGGAGCACAAACAAAACTTTGACAGACACACAGTACCAAAGAATAAATAAAACTACTAGGTCACAAAACAGCAGTAAACAAGAAAAAATCTACAGGGATTCGTCTTTTTTCTGTTTTATTTACATTTTGAAGGTATATCTTTTTAACACGATGCCCTCTGTGTTCACCTGCATGTTTGCTTGTTTTTGAGATATGACTCCGGGAGGGTGGTGCAGCAGCTACGAGCCTGTGGAGTCCTTGAAACAATTCGTATCAGTGCCCAGAGCTATCCGTCCAGGTGGTTCTCCATATTCATTAACAACCAAACTACAGTCTTCTCATCTTATCTTCTCATGTTTTAATGACAAATGATGATATTTGCAGGTGGACGTACATCGAGTTTTACAGCAGATACAGTATCCTGATGTCACATCAGGAGGCCGATCAGAGCGACAAAAAACAGACCTGCAAGAATGTGCTGCAGAGGTTGATTCAGGTCAGCCGCCAGTGCGATGCATTATTATTGTGCACTACAAGTGTTGTATTCATTGATGGGGAACTTTGAAACCATAACTTTGCAAGCTGCAAAACACTGAAAGAAGTTGAACTACAGCGAAGGAGATAGTTTGACTGTCTGATGCTACTTAAGTAAAGTAGTATGTGGTATGAAATTCTATAATAAATGCCACTCAATTGCGTTTATTACAAAAAATGCACATTTGTTCATTACTTAATTATGATCATTGTTGCAAAATGTACCAATACTAGTTTGATTACATGTAGTTCACTACTCACCAACACTGTTATATAATTTGACATTTAGGACCCAAACCAGTACAAGTTTGGTCGGACCAAGATCTTCTTTCGAGCTGGACAGGTAGCTTATCTGGAGAAGCTGCGCCTGGACCGGCTGAGAGGAGCCTGCGTGACCATCCAGAAACACGTACGCGGGTGGAGCCGGAGGAGGAAGTTCCTGCGCACGAGACAGGCAGCCATCATCATCCAGGAGTACATCCGCGGAAAGAGGACAATCCGGTTAGAGGCGCTCACTTACTTGGTTTTGTTGTCCTGTAAAACCTCCGTTGTGTCTTTTATGTTTCTGACAGGCGTTTGTTTTTGTTTGCTAACTTGCAGTAAAACAGTGACTGCTGCAACACTGAAGCAGGGCTGGGCATCAGTGGTGATCCAGAGACACTGGAGAGGTTACCGCATGAGACAGGTCTATCAGGTCGTCCGTCTGGCCTCCGTCACCATCCAGGCCTTCACACGAGGTTGGATGGCCCGTAAACGGTACAAGAAGGTCTGTAACCGAAGTTTAATTAATTAATCTCGTAAAAACAAGAAAATTGTAAATGTAACCACAAGATTTATACATTACTGTCTTTGTGTTAATCCTCAGATGATGAGAGAGCAAAAAGCTCTGGTTCTACAGAAGTACACCAGAGCGTGGCTGGCACGGCGACGATTTCAAACCATGCGTCGGCTGGTGCTTAACGTCCAGCTCTCCTTCAGGGTGCAGCAGCTCAGGAAGAAGATCGAGGAGCAGGTAACGATGCTTCCAAAGATACTTCAACTGTGGCTTTGACATAGATGACCTAACTGAATCCCTGCATCCCCACAGAACAAAGAGAACCGCGGATTGATGGAAAGACTGACAAGCGTGGCCAACTCCCACTCTCAATCCGTGGACAGGCTTCAAGTTTTGGAGGCACAGCTGGAGAAAGTGAACAACCAGAAGGAGTCTTTGGCGGCGAGAGAGAAGAAAGCAAAAGAAGATGCTAGTCTGGTAGGTCTCGAAGTTAATGCTGAAGTTGATGCTTGAGTTGTTTGTGTTTTGCCCTTTAAAAAAACATTTTCATTCTCTTTTCAGACAATTGCAAAGCTTCAAAAGGAAACAGATGCACTAAACCTTGATAAACAGAATTTAGAGAAACAGTTTGAAGCTTCCACCAAAGAGGCCAAAGGTAACAAACAGGAATCAGTATTCTTATGTGTGCTACTCTCTTTGTATATCGGACCAAATGTATAACCAGTTTTACACTATTACAGAGAGCTTTGATCAAAAAAGGAGGAATCTTGTGGAAGAGAAAGACTATGAAGCAAGACTCAGGAAGTAAGTCATGAAAATGTGCCTCGTCTACAGCACCAAGCATACACTTCTTTCACAGTTAGTTGACAAGTTGATTCTTGGCAGAATCGCAGAGAACAACATTGAGATCCAGAGACAGGACCACGAGAAGGAGGTGGAAACTCTGAAAGAGGAGATAAAGAGACTGAAGGAGGAGAGAGTCGGTCTGCAGAGGAAGCTAGACGAGGATGTGCAGACGAACTCTGACCTGCAGGAACAGGTCATCCAGCTCAGCAAACATGTCAAGGTCATCCCTGAGCTGCGCAGAGACCTCAACAACCTTCAGAATCAGAGGAACAGCATGGACCGGAAGGTGAAACAACAGTCGGAACAAGCCAGAGGTACAGCTTCTTCTTAAATACCTTCTCTTAGGAAAATGATGTGCACTTATATGTAAATCAAGAGTTTTGATGATCATCCTTGAATGTGTTCCTCAGTTAAAATGAACGATATTGCGAGACAACTTCTCGGTGGTGTTGTTGAAGAGGATGTGCTCTTGGGGTAATCCACATATTTAAAGTTTTTCCTTTCTCTCCTGTAGTTGTTCTATATCTAATTTCGGTATTCAATCTCACTTGTTTCTCTGAAGCTTAACTCCAGACAACTCTGAGAAGATTTATGAAATGGAAGATTTGCTTGAAGCCTTTGATGGCCTGCAGAAAGCTACCAGGTCTGTTTGTTTTACTGCCAACGATAACAGTCCATTAGCTTAATATCAGTGTCTTTCATTTGAGTGACGCATCTTTGTTTGAAATGTTTTCACCTTTGTTGGCAGAATTCTGCAAAACCACCAGAGGGAGCAGAAGGAAAGCTATGAGACCCAGGTGGAGGGCTTTAAATTGAGAGTGGATCACCTTCAAAATGAGAACACAGAGCTGCAAAAGCTGTTCCAGGAGAAAAGTAACATCAATGAGGATATTCGCCAAGAGGTGTCCAGGCTCAGTAGTGAGAACTCAGTACGTTTCAACATTCTCAGCCGAGTCGCCGGACTAAATGTTGGCATTACACATTTCTGCAACCCACAGATACATTACATTTGTTCATTTCATGTGTATCGTTTCAACGATTCTATAATATCTGTCATATTACATTCAGATTAGATGTCTTTGAGATAACTGAGGTAACAAAACAGAGTATATCTAGCAAGACTTTGGGACATTTTTTAGTTGTCTTTGTGGCAACTAACCAGATCATTTTAACAAGAGGTTGGAACATTTTCCAGCTGTTTCAAAGCTGCAGTCAAAACCAACATTTTCCAGACGTCTTTTTGGAAACAAAACCGGATGAATTGTTTTTTGTGCCTGAACCTAAGCACCTCGAGTGTTGTTACAACATACAAAACTAAAGTTAAAGAAACAGAAAGTTAAAACATTAAGATAAAGTTTCACCATATCGGTGGTTTGCAGAAACGTACAATGCCAACATTTATTGTAGAAATTGGCTTGTGCATTCTTGATTCCACACTTCCGTTTTTAAAATAGATGAGGTGGAGAAGATTCCATGGTTTGTGATTTCTTTTGTTTGATGTGATCCACAGGTTATACCGGAGCTCAAACTGCAGGTTTCAGAGCTGCAGAGACAAAAACAAGAATTGGAGGCCCATGTTGAAGAGAAGAGCAGAGAACTAGCAGGTTGATCTGGATATTTCTTTTATTAAACTATTTCGCTATGAAGCTCTTTTGCAGATTAACATTTTTTATCGTATATTTTATTCATTTTTGAATGAATTTTCAGAAAAAACTGAAGAGATCACTGATGTTCTTCAAAGGAAGATTGAAGAAGAGAGCTCACAGCGCAGGTGAAAACGACTCACATCGGAGTCTGTTTCTTGATTAAAGAAGTGTTAGTCATTTTCTGAGACGCCCTGATTTTTATCTCTTCTTAGACACTTTGAGGAGAAGGCTGAGGAGCTGGAAGAGCTGAAGGGGGAGCTCCAGGGCCAAATAGAGGAGCTGGAGGAGGAGAACGATCACTTGAAGAGACAGCAGCTGATGGACAGCGAGGCCAAAAT
Source organism: Spondyliosoma cantharus (assembly GCA_900302685.1). Lineage (NCBI taxonomy): Eukaryota > Metazoa > Chordata > Actinopteri > Spariformes > Sparidae > Spondyliosoma > Spondyliosoma cantharus. Next base: position 35,176 of record OMLP01018939.1, read on the forward strand.
TAAACTGAGACAGGAGATTTCACGATTAACTGCTGAGAATATGGTGTGTGTGGATCAACGGTGTGTGGATGCGCGTCTTGTCTGGATGAAAGACAGTCACCGATTCTACTTTTGTTGCAGGACATTGAAGAGCTGCTCGACCAGAAAGACAGATTAATAAAGAAGCTCCTGAATCAAATAAAGAGCCTTGAAGTGTCACAGAAAGGTAAAGCTTGTGTGTTCAAAGTAAAATAAATCTTAACTTCTCAGTGTTCATCACTTTGATGTTTCTCACACAGCGAGGAAACCGTCTTCATCCGCCATGCCCAAAGATTACCTCGGCATGTTGGAGTGCAAGAGGGAGGATGAACCGAGGCTCATTCAAAACATCATTCTGGGTATTCCTCCTTTCATTGCGCCTGTCAATTTTGTGAGTTTGTCTTGTGAAGCATCTTCCTTTGAGCAGGAATAAATGATAACTAGATGAACCTTTCTGTATCCTTCACACAGACCTGAAGCCCAGAGGCGTGGTGGTCGGTATGATTCCGGTTCTGCCGGCTTACATCATCTTCATGTGCGTCCGCCATGCCGACTACCTGAACGATGAAGGCAAACTCAAGTCTCTAATGAACGAAGTTATCAAAGCTGTCAAAAAAGTCATCATGGTGAGGTTAATTCTCAGTTTACCAGTCTTTATCTCGACTGTAGAATTGCTAAGTCAATAACAGATGTAATCTAAAGGCTGTTACTCAGAAGATTAGGTCACTAATGTGTTGGCAGCATAATAGTTTACTTTATTTATTTCGCTGTGTGATGTTAATGATCTGAAAAGAATAAGAATAACATCAAGCTGCGTAAATAAAGAAACATATCAGATCTCTGAAGAATAAGAAAATAAATGTAGACACTCTTTCTTTCAGAGTTACCACAAAGACTTTGAGTTGCTGTCGTTCTGGCTCTCAAACATCTATCAGCTGCTCAACTGTCTGAAGCAGTACAGCGGGGAGGAGGTCTGTATTTACCGTGTTGATCATGTCATATACAGGAGCGGGCATATTTATTTGACATTCTCTTGTTTTCTGTTCACACAAGGAGTTTATGAAACAAAGCACACCCCGCCAGAAGAAGAACTGCCTGCAGAATTTCGATTTGTCCGAACACAGACAGATTCTCAGCGACCTGGCCATCCACATCTACCATCAGTTCATCTCCGTCATGGAGAAGAGCCTCACTCCTGCCATTGGTATTTTTAGTTCATCCTAATCACATGCAGGTTTTTGATAGTGTTCAACCTAAGATGTGCTGATTCCCTTCACTCTCCGTCAGTACCCGGTATGTTGGAGCACGAGAGCTTACAGGGGATCTCAAGCATGAAGCCGACGGGCTTCAGGAAGCGCTCCAACAGCATCTACGAGGACTCAGAGACGTACACCATCTCCTCCATCATTCAGCAGCTCAGTGTCTTCCACTCCACCATGAGCCAGCACGGCATGGACCAAGGCCTCGTCAAACAGGCCGTGAAGCAACTCTTCTTCCTGGTTGGTGCGACCACCTTCAACAACATGATGCTCCGCAAAGACATGTGTTCCTGCAGGAAAGGGATGCAAATCAGGTCGGTGGTTGTTTGTGTTTGATTAAAAAAAGTATTTTCTGCAGACAAAAATGACTTAAAATATTATTGCGCCACAATATACCTCATTATTGATATTTCAAGAATAGTACTTAAGGCATATTTGACTTTAGGATAGTCAATTTTTGGATTCAGACACTCGTTGTTTTTTGTTTTTGCTAAATATAGACTCAGTTAAGGTGAACTAGGTGTGCAATAAAGAGAATACAAAGGGAGCTGAAGGGAAAGGCAAGGTGAGCAGAAGTAGTTTGTGAGCAAAAAAATAAGAAGGCGAATTAAGTATAATTAAAATGTGATGTGAGGTAAAGTAGACTAAAACAAAGCTTCGAATGTTCACTGTTGATTACTACCGAAGCTGCGGAGCCCAAAATATGGTAAATCGGGAAAGCCATATCGGTACTTTTGCAAAATATTAACAAAATAAGAATCTGATAAGTAATCATCAGTAATGTGAATATAATAACTTAATAGTTAAAGGCAACTATCAGAACAAGAAGAACAGTCTGGTTAGCTCAGAAAATGACATCACTTGCCTTCAAAACCAGGATAAAACAACACTTATGTCATATCATGATGTAAAGATATCCAAAATCTAAGATGATATACAGCATAGTCTCATTCACGATTACGATATATTATCGATATATTACCCAGTCTTATAGTTACTCTGTTTGTTTAGGTGCAACATCAGTTATCTGGAGGAATGGCTGAAGGAGAAGGAGCTGCAAAGCTCGAATGCTATAGACACTCTGAGGCCGTTGTCTCAGGCCGCCTGGTTGCTGCAAGTCAGCAAATCCACTGACGATGACGCCAAAGAGATCAGTGACAAATGCACCGAACTCAACTCTGTTCAGGTATTTCATCCATTCCACACGTGCAGTGTTTTTATATATTTAAAAAACGTCATTGACTCACACTAACATGAAAGAAAACTCACATTCAACTTTGTAGATTGTCAAGATTTTGAACTCCTACACACCCATTGATGATTTTGAGAAAAGGGTGTCGTCGTCATTTGTCCGCAAAGTTCAGGTGAGACTTTTTGTTAATTTTCTACAACCACGATTCCAAAAAAGTTGGGACGCTGTGTGAATGTAAATAAAATCAGAATGTTATGAACTGTGAACCGACAACACCTTAATGAAGTGTACCCAATCCGTGATGTAACATCCTTTATACAAGCATGTGTTTTATTAAGTGGTGAACCTCGACCCTTCCTTGCTTGTGAATGGCTGAGTCTTACACGGGTGCATCTTTCATAGCAAATCATGATACTATAGCCTGTTACCAATTAACCTGTTCACCTGTGGGATGGTCCAAACAGTTATTTTTTGAGCATCCTACAACTTTCCCAGTCTTTTTTTTTGCCCCTGTCCCAACTTGAAATGTGAAATGTGTTGCTGGCATCAGGTAAAACATTAGATATATTGTCTTTGTACTGTTTTTTTATTTATTAAATGTCACATTCCATTTTTATTTATGTTTCACACAGCACCCTGACTTGTTTGGAATCGAGGTTGTATCGTTAATGTCACGAAATACTTCTTCATCTGCCACGTACATGCCAATCTGCTCCTCGTTGCAGTCGTTACTTCAAGATCGTGAAGGGTCCTCGCAGCTGATGCTGGACTCAGACTATCGTTTCCAGGTCACGTTTCCCTTCTGCTCGTCCCCGCAAGCTCTGGAGCTGCTGCAGGTCCCGAGCAGCCTTCATCTGGCTTTCCTAACGAGAATCTGACACAGCCGGCTTTTGACCTCTCGCTACATCATGACTGATTCATAGTGCGGTGGCCTTTGGCTGTATCTCATTGTACATGTAAATATGTAAACACTTTAAATAAAATTCAAGGCTGTTGCCAGGCTATCCAGAGGTCATGCTTGCCTTACAAACCTCCTCCAAACGGAAAGTGTCTTGAATGTTTGACTTGGATTTTCTTATTGTTATTGTCTCATTTTATTGCAGGTATTGCAACGAATAGTGAATTTGTTGATCCACAGAGAAATTGAGCTTCTCTGATGTGACTATCTGCTGCTTTTCTCTGTTTTTTTGGTGTTTTTTTTGTCATTGTACACTGATCTTCAGACAATACAGTCCATCTGAAGACAGCTGACCTACATTTTATTTCAAACATCAGAGCGTGAAGACCGTTTCGAAGCCTTCTTCTCCCTGCTCAGGATGGAAGTCTAGTAGCCATGAAATGAATCATTTCATTGTTGTTTTTTTTCTTTCTTTTTTCTGCATAGGAGTAGTCACTTTTAAATATAAGGAGTCTAAAAATACTGAAATACGAGCCAGTTAAGTCCCCAACCATGTTCCCCTTGCTTGCTCAAACAAAAACAAGGACCTCAGTGTTAAAATGCGGGGATGAACATGAAATTTAAAAAAAACTCGACAGTATTTTCTTATCATTTACTCAAAACACAGGATTACATGAATGTTTTAATGTATTTCTTTAAGATTATGTTTCTTGTAATAGCTATCTTAATATGACACTCCACTGAAATAAATGTTTTTATCTGCTTTAATGCGAGAGGGCCATATTGATCTGCTGTATTTGTGCATTACAGACAGCAATGTCGCATCTGAATATGTATTTGAATGCATTATTTAGCTGTGTCGCTACTGAGGATGCAGCCCGTGTGGAGCAGCAGCAGCAGCATCACCAGGATGCAGGACCCTCCTCCTCCTCCTCCTCCTCCGCTGGAAATTGGAGGAGCATCTTCTCCCCGTGACGTCATGACAGCAGCATCAGCTGTTAGCTCTGCTTTAAGCCTTTTCGCTGCCGATCGCTGCCTGCACAAAGGAAATATATGAGATCCCCTCTAATCCCTGAAATGGCGACACAGGAGGTACAGCTGAACGAGACTCTGACCCACCTCAAAACGGAGTCGGAGACGCTGAAGTCGAAGCTGGAGGAGGAAAGAGCGAAGCTGCACGATGTCGAGCGTGAGTGCTGCCGAAAAATGGAGAGGCCTCGATTCACCTCTGCATTCGCACAGTGTGACTGGACAGATCGGCGCTAAATATCCTCCGTATGGTCGGATATATTTGAGAGAGAGTCCGGTTGAGATGTTTTTACAGGGATGTGAATGTGTGGACGCGGACGATTGTCCCGACGCAGCCTCTGATCTGACAGGCGACTTCAAGCAGGCTGTTTGTTTGCCTCCCCATTTTACAGCCCAGTGCTTCCATCACCAATTCCTTCCATGTAGTGGGTTTGTCCAATCATGTCTCAGCCGTGTTGTGACTGTGGAGACTTGGAGTGAAAAATGGGAGAAACGGGATATTTGTAATATTTTATTGGACATGACCTAATGGAAGAAGATTAATTAAGTATATTCCCAAATTGAGCGTAGGCCTGCTGTAGTTTAATCCTTAATGCTGCTGGCTATATTAACAGAGGGGGAGGCCTGTGTATAGTATGTAATTAATTAATTATTGTATATATATTTATATACCTTGTGTGTGTGTGTGTGCAGTACATCAGGTGGCAGAGAAGGTGGAGGGGCTGGGTCAGTTTGTCATGAAGACCCGGAGAACTCTGAAGGGACATGGCAACAAAGTTCTGTGTATGGACTGGTGTAAAGACAAGAGGAGGATCGTCAGCTCCTCACAGGTCACACACTCTGCTTTTTTAATCTGCTTTAACTCCCAATTTTATACGTCACTAGCAGGGCCAGTTTATTGTATGATGCATTTTTTATGAAGTACTTATTTTTAATCTCTTGCTGCAGGATGGAAAAGTGATTGTATGGGATGCCTTCACCACCAACAAGGTAACTTCTCTTTTTCAGTATACAGATTGTTTATTAGAGAGTGAAATTACCCATTCCCTTTCCCTTTCCCATTTAACCCATTATTATTGCATGCTTTTATGCATGGAGTCATAGGAGTGTCATAAAAGCGAATAAACGTGACCAAATTCTCAACCCAATCAACCAGAATCAGTGTATATATAAAATGTATATTTCCTTATGTTGCAACTATGTTTCTTTTGGTTCAATTTTCAATTTCATCTTTTGACAATGCTCTGCTAATCTTCTAGTTAGGTTTAGACACAAAATCCACTTGGTTTGCGTTTGGAAAAGATCATGTTTTTTCTTAAAACACCTAATTTTGTCACCACAAACCCTACTTCCCGTACAAATATCATGTTTTTTGACGTCACAAACACGGCTGGAAATCATCCAGATGTGCCACATTTCCAAATGTTTAAATGCCTGGTCCCTCGTCAAAAGTATTCAGTGGCAGGTTTCACACTTACAAATGTTGAAGCGCAGTCTCAAACTGTGGTCATTGGCTTCTCACCTGTCCACCTCGTGATACAAATCTCTGGTAATGAGACATTTAGTGTGAACGTGATCTGGCACATTTTTTAAGCAGTGTTAGTCAGGTATGGCGCCTATGTCACGTAGAAATATGAACGTATCAGTTATTTGCAGAAACTATGACTGGTGGAACGTTTTCCTGGCGACTGGGCTGTACAAACCAATGATGTCCACTATTTTAACAAATTTGATTAAAAATCTTTAACTAAATTCCAAATCAATGGTTAGCAACCTTTTTGGCCTTTGACCCTTAAAAATGAAGGGATTTTATTAGGTATGAAAAGATTAAAATCAAGTTTGGCATTTTCTAAGTAAAAAGCAAAAAACTTAAAAGTGACAGAAACCAGCAAAATTCTGAGTCACAAAAATGTTTATTGCACACAATTATTTTGTCAGATGTATTTTTGCAATTACATTTTTGAAACTCTTGGAAGGTTTGCAGATCTGATTTGGGTTCAAATGATCAGCCTCATGAAATCGTATGCAGCTCTGGGATTAGCATGTAGACATAACTGTAAATCCAAATCATTACTATAACAAAGATGCAAATAACAAAAATATATATGAGTGTGACAAAAAAAAAAGCAATAGTTAATTTTAAAGATTTTACACATATTGTCAGTGGCAAGTAAATTCAAGTCAATTTTAATCACATAGACAAAAATCCCAAAATAAATTTGCCAAAGCAAAAGGCACCCTCTAATCTTTAGACCCTCTGTTTAGATCAGGAACAAGTCCCTCAAAATATTCGTTAACAACGCAAAAATGATGTGTGTGTGTGTGTGTGTGTGTGTGTGTGTGTATATAGATTCCAATATGGTTTATCAATATCATTAGCTCACATAAACCAGCACAGAGTGCTTGTAAAATATTGTAAATGTTAGCAGGAGTTGCCCTTTGACAGAAAAAAACATTATTCATATTTTCACTTTCCCCAATATCATGTTGAAAATTGAATCTGTGAGCATAATAGGTCGGAGGAAGCACAGAGGATTTCCACATTAACAGGATATCTACAGCACAGTGCACTATTACACAAAGGATATTTGGCCCTTTATAGAGATTTGTTTAAGATTTGAAGATCGACTAAATGATGTCTAAAAATGTAAGCTTGGATGGCTTTTATGGTTCAACAAACACAAAATCCAGGCACTCTTCTGGCAAATGGATATCTAATGCTAAAGTTTTTAAAAACAGTGACAGTGCATGTTAAAAATTAGCTGAGTAGCAGTTCATAGCCTTTGAAGAAGGCTGTTTGTACCACTTGATTTTTCTTCTTTTTCTAATGTCTGTGTTCTCTACCAAAGAGCACCTTCATCACATTTTATTTGAACTTCCGAGCACTGCAGACTTTTTATTTTTGGCTTTTTAAAGTGTTTGATTTGGGACAAACTGTAACACCACTGATGTCTAACAGCTTGAAGCCTTCCGTCCTGCTCTAATTATGCCTAATGAATTTGATTCATCTCGCTGTTCCGGTGCAGCTCATGCAGCTTTGTCTTTTGATGTTTATTAGGAGCATGCTGTGACAATGCCGTGCACCTGGGTGATGGCCTGCGCCTACGCTCCCTCCGGCTGTGCTGTGGCTTGTGGGTGAGTCTCTTCCTACCAGTGATGGCGAGCTAACTGGGGCATTTTATCTGTAAGGTTTTCACTCTTTTTTTATTTTTTTGGTAAACTGGAGTTGTTTTCTGTCATAGGGGCCTGGACAACAAATGCTCTGTGTATCCTCTGTCTCTGGACAAGAATGAGAACTTGGCTGCCAAGAAGAAGTCAGTGGCCATGCACACAAACTACCTGTCTGCTTGCAGCTTCACCAACTCGGATATGCAGGTGTGAATATCCAACACACCCATAAAACAGCCACGCAAACACCAAAAGCAGCTACGTGACACGTTTAGAGATAGTAGCTGTGTGTTAAGTGTTTCATGCTTTCCTACTGCTTTCCTGCTCATCACTGCTTCTCTCTCATTATTAATCAGAAATCACTGCTCTGCACATTCCAGAGAAAAGCGCTTTGTTAATAATTCACAGCAGCTCCTGGTTTGACATCCTGGTCACATGACGTTTCAAAGACAATCCATTTATAGCTGTGTGTTCGCCCATTTTTACTAAACTTCAGAACAACCGTTAATCTTCCTCCTCCTCGTCTGCTTGTGTTAAAGATCCTGACGTCCAGTGGGGATGGGACATGTGCATTATGGGATGTGGAGAGTGGGCAGCTGTTGCAGAGTTTCCATGGACACGCGGCAGACGTGCTCTGT
>OMLP01018940.1:0-13916 GCA_900302685.1 Spondyliosoma cantharus
AGTCGCGGGCTTTCATTCCACACTGAGTGACGTGCTTGGAGAAGTTGAAGGAGTGATTTATTGATTACTCGAGGAAACAGATCGTGAGGGAGTTGCGAGCTCCGGGCGGAGTCCCAGTCTGGAGACGTGGAGGTGGGGGCTGGAGCTGGTAGCGTGGTGCGCCGGTAAGCCGGTGAGCACGGAGAGAGTAGCTGCTGTAGAGGTGCGGAGGGCTGGATGGCTGACCAGGAGCACCAAGCACCATAATAACCCACAAATATCACAGGACATGACACTGAGGCTGGTACTAGCAATAGCATGCAGAGAACAGTCAGTCATCATGGAGAGAGGCGGAGCTCCACAACCAACGGTAACTTGTTGTTTTCTTGTCAAGTGCTCTGTTTGTGGCATTTTTCATAATAAAGAGCACAAAAGAAATCCCTGTTATGTCCTCCATAGTAGAACTTTACACTACAGTATGTAGAAACATTAGGAAATGAGATGGGGTTCTGCCCAAAGTCAAGCACCATAAAAGTAACGTAAAAGTAACGAGAAACGTAAAAAGTTACTTTGCATAGAGGGTAACTAAGTAAAGTAAGGGATTACTTTTTTAAGAAGTAACGAGTAACGAGCATACACTACTTTTTAAAAGTAACTTCCCCAACACTGGATAAAAGTGTTCAGGGCATACAAAGATGACACTGATGCTGTAATATTTTCAGTCAGCATTAGGACATTTTCTCTTTACCACTCAATAGAAAAGGGGGACATATTACAAATGGTGATGATTAAGAATCGGTAGATATCTTTTCATTAGTAATCAAGGACGACACATATTTGATGAAACGTAACTTAGTACAATTTAGTCAAGCACTGTTCTTAAGTACTCTTACTTTATCTAAATATTTCCTTTTTCTGTTACTTGAGCCTTCCACTCCATCACGTTTCCGAGGAAAATATTTTACTTTATCCTCCACAAATAATTTCATAATTTATGTTACTAGTTACTTTGCAGATTCAGATTATTTATACATTATTTTTCGGCATCAAAGCCAAAATAAGCATTTTTTAAATTAATAAACTTTATCAGCAATTTGACAAAAACAAAACACTGATAATTGAAAGCTAAATCAGTATAAAATTGGCCAGGTCTATCCCTAGTTACTTTTCTTCCATATCTTATTATTTGGACTGAAACCTTTGTTTTATCCAATGCTCAACAGCAGTGATATGTGTTTATGTGGACAATGGGAGTTAAAAAAAAAAACAGGAGAAAGCCTCACAGAAACTTTGAATTATCAATCAATACACAATCTGAAATGCCCTAACAGCATATGTAGTTTGGAATGCTGCTCCCTTGTGCTTGAATCAAGCTTTGCGGAGCAAGGGGTTGTATGCAATGTAATCCAAACAATATCACTTAGTAATCACTAGTAATGTAGGTAACTTCATAATATACATGAGTAAGAAATAGAAATAATTAAATTATTTTAGAGTTTTAAACTATTTGTGTTTGGTCATGATGCTCTGTTTTTTTCCCAAAGAGGTCATTTTATCATTTTATAGACTATATACGAAATCCCTTGATTTTCTGTGGCTACACATATACACGCTCCATCAAGTGCTGAATTCTTGTTCTGTCCTAAAAAAACTAATTAAAACAATGGTAAACAGAATTCCCTTAATATTACATACCAGCTACATAAGCTATTTTAGTGAACATGTTTGCAGATTTCTAGATATTTGACTCCTAACGTCAAGAAGCAACACAATCTGCCTTCTAAAACAGGCCCAGTGTACCTGTAGATCATATTTCAAACATGTGTTTTAAGAGGCTACAGTTGACAGACATATTTAGACATAGTTGCTCCCAAAGAGTGAGACAAAACTGTTCATTAAGAGCTGCCTGACTGCATTAGCCTGATCTTGTTTCAGGTCTAACACTGTACAGAGAGGCGTCTGCTGAACTTGATTAGTGGAAATGATTTTTTCCGAGGCAGATAGTGCAAGTTGTAAATCAGTTAAAAGGTCACTGAGTCCCATCATGTTTTACACATGCAATGATGCCATCAATGTGATTAAAGTTTCACCATAATTGTTTGCACATTTGTCACAATAGAAATCACGTAATCAAGTAAAAATAGAAACACACTTGTAACAATTTCAAAATCATAGTGAATATTCTTAGATCTTCAACAGGTTATATTTAACAATTAACACCATCAAGCTCTGTGTTGTGGGTCTAACGTTAAAGTTATAATGTTGAAATCATCTGCGTCGTCTTAAACTGGTATTTTGTTGTCTTAATCTGGACGTACGTCTGTTTTAAAGCTGGATTTCCAGCCAGGTTTGTACACATTATGAGCTGAGTGGTCCTTTACAAATGAGCAGTAAGGTTGGCCTTAGGGCTTTCAATTTGATGGTGCATTTAACAACCACTGAAGTGATGAGTAAACTGTTGAGCTTTTAGCATTACGAGCTTTTATTCTTGACATTACTGCTGTATAATTGCCTTGAGCAGCTAATCTTGAGCCATTTCTGCAGTGCTGAGAAGGATTTTAGGATCCAGCAATTAACAGACTGCCAATATTTATTTTGTTACTTTCTTTCGACAGAACTTGCTGTGCTAGTGATTACTTTTTATTTTTTGGTTAACAGGTATTTTGAGAAAGACCATTTCAGAGAAAATCCTAAAGTGGTTACCTTTAAAGATACCTGAGTGTAATCCTGGTATTATCGGCCTTGCAGGATAGTGACCCTTCTCTCTGTGATGACGAAGATATCTCTCTCTCAGTCTGTACTTTTGGCCCACATGGTCCTTTGTTTCTTCACATTCAGGCTGCTTCCCTCGATGTTTGAAGTGCCCCTCGCCATTCCTGAAGAATAGTTCAAATTACAAATTCAAATTGAAACATCTGCCAGTTTTTTCATAACAAACTCTTTAGTTTTGAGGAAAAAATAACAAGCTATGACACAGACACTGTCTGATCAGATGGTGGACACACCTTTCACAGGTGCAGCATTCACACATTTCATTGCCTTCACCAAAAAAGCTGGCACCATAGTAACAGGTGATCTCCTCCCCAGGTGAGATGGGTCGAATCACTTCAACACAAGCGATATTCTTCTCACCAGGGACAAACTGGGCGGATGAAAAAGGGAGAGGGGAAAAAAAACAACAAAAGACAAAAGGTTGGTTGACCCATGGGAGACACACAGAGCAGGTGTTATTCTGCAACTAAAATATAAATTTCAATATGCAAAATTTCAATATGATTAACTCAACTTGTGCAATAAGATGTAAGTATTTGTCAGAGTAACACTTCAATTTAAATTTGTTCAATCTTGCATGTAATTAATAAACATTGCTGTTTACCTTGCAGTTTGGCTTGCAGTCTTCAATACAGGAAGAAGAAATAAAGAGACAAACAAGATAAAAGACTTTAAGTTATTAATTCAATCACAACAATGAATAAAGGACTCAACCTTTTGTTGATCGGCTTGCTTGTGCTAAATTCATTTTGCAAAGGCTCAAAGGATAAGCTGATTAACCCTCAAACAGTGTTAAGAGATCTTGTCAGAAAGTGCGCCCTGAGTGGACTGAAGAATGAACTGTAATCTATAATTTCATTGGACTTTTCGTACACATTACAATTCAGTTCACACCGTGCTGACACAGATTACTGTGCTTGTGCTTAACTGCTATAATGACGTCTATGATTGACAAAATGTTCACATGAAAATGAAATTATGACTATAAAAGAAAAACATATTATAAACCGGGCAAGAACTGCAACTAAATATTATTTCATTGTTGATCAATCTGCATTTTTTTTTCCTTCTGATTAATGCATTAATCATTTGGTCAATAAAAACTATAAAGTATTCATCACATTCACCCAGAGGACCTGCTTTAATGTCCTGTTTTGTGCAACCGATTAATCAAATCTCCAAAATATTCAACTTATTATCATATAAGATGCTGAAAATCAAAAATATTCATATTTCAGAAGCTGGAAGCACTTACATTTTTTTTTTAATGATCATCAGACTAATTTTCTCTCAATCAATGAATACATTAATCAATTAACATAAATTACCAAATAAATCAATTGTATTGAGAGGAGTGATGCTAATGATACAGTCAGAAATTAAGCAACACACTCATGAAGAAAAATAACTTTAAAAATATGGATTGTATGATGTGTCTGGATTCTGATCAATGAACATAAACAGCAATTCTCTATGTCTGTTACAAGTAATTCAGAAGTATCTGCAGTGGTGTTGTCAGAAAGTGTTGAAATATATATTTGAAATACTCCTTTTTTGCAGTGTCGATGTTAGTTGCATTTTTTTTTTTTTTCTTGCTACCCTCTCTTGACACACCCCTAGAAGTAAATAAACTATGATGCTATCGTGCCTCACATACAGTACAGATTTTATTGTTTTTAAATAGAAAAAAAAATCTGAAATTGTATTCCCTCAATGTTGTGGCAATTTTCTGCTGTGGTATAGAATATTGCTATTTTTCAAGGTATTGTATCGAATCTATGTATGAGAAATCAACATTATTAACAAACATTATTAGAAAAAGAATGGCAAAAGCAGCTTCTAATCTTGTGCTTTGAAAGTCGGTATTTGGATTACGCTGTGCTGACATTTGGATCACAAACTGTGCCTTTAAGTGCCCTATGCCCAGCAGGTGACAATGTTGTGCTGTTAAAACTCACAGGTGGTGGTGCCCCGATCAGCTATGGAAATTTTTGTGAGTGCTGAAAAGAATGAGTCATGAATGCACACAAACTCACCATGGTTAATAAAAGCTGCAGGCCCGAGCCAGAGCTGAGCGCAGCGTTTGCGCGTGGAATACATCACACTGAAGTCGTTGACTCCTGCCCTCAGGACAGCACTGTCAGCGGGGCTCAGCTCTGCTATGCAGCCCAGCAGGACCTCCACCCGCTCTCCTGCAAACCTACGGAGGAACAATTCAAGCGTCACATATCCACTCTCAACAAAAAAGCGGTCCAGGACATACAGCACTCAGTGCAGCTACACACAGCCTTGAGAAATACAATGTTAAGAGTGTGAGGGATTACCAGTGCCTTGTTGAGGTTATCTTCGCTCCATTGGTCTCTGAGGAGTATCTGTCACAGGACTCTATCTTGATGCCACTATCCAACAGGAAGGCACTGAGGTAGCGATACACCTGCAGACATCATAGAATGTTTAGTTTGTGTTCAAGTGACAAATTCAAGAATCAACGGTAGGTTTCTATGCACAGATATTTAAAGAGGGAGAAATCCATGAGGTTTTTAGCTATATTATTTTATTCATACTAATCTGTCAACATCAGCTTACATGTTGCCTCAGCAGTTCCTGACGATGGCTTCCCAAAGCATTGAAGTAGTCGCCAGCCAGTTCACCAACTGTCAGCGCCTCAAACGTAGCATTGAAGTCATGCGTACGCTGAAAGCGCAACAGGGTCTCTTTGAGATTACCCCATCGCCGGATCTCTGGTGGAGGACTAAAACAGAAAGGCAGATGATGGCACATAAGAAGAGCAGAAAAGGTCAGGACAGGACAAAGTCTAAACACAGTGTTTGTCTAAGAAACGTATGTAAAATGTTATTTTGCATCTGGATTTTTAGGTATTGATTTACTGACTACATCCCCATGTATGCTTCATGTTACATTTTTGTGTTCAGGCTTGTTCGTGAATGCTTCTTGGCATGATCAAAGGACGATATATTGAAAAAAACTAATTCTTACATTTCTATTACTTGATATGCTCAGAGAACCTACACTCATGAAAACAACTAAATCAATCCGCAGGTTAAGACTTAATGATAATCACAAACTGTCATCACAAATAAATTGAGATTAGGATTGTTAATTATTTGTGCATCTTTCCCAGCAAAACTATTAAATTGTATTTGAATATTACAATTTGTCAGGAAACATGCATCTACTATTATAATGTATTACAAAAAAAATTAACATAAATGTAACTTGCTTTAAGAAAATTACAAATATTCTATAACTACAGGTAGCATTATTTCATCACAGAATATTAGATTCTTTCCTCCACAGAAACTTTAGTTGCATCACACTTGCAGCCACAATGTATTGGAAGCAAAAATCAGCGCACGAAGGGAACATATCTCAGTATTTTTACAGTACCTGCAGTTCAATTGTAAATGGCCACAACAGGAGCACTACACATGTAACCTGTAGATACCAGACAGTGAACTTTTGCTATTTACATACTATCTGTCAGGGCCAAGAAATGTTTGTCTCATGTGTCAGTTAACAAGACACCTTGAGGACAGGTCTGGGTGTCATTACATGTCCACTGATGTCGAATTAAACATTCAACAACTACAGAACAGAAAAGGCAAGAATAATATTGCACATTCATTCAAGCAAAAAATAAACAACTGTTTATTGTGAGGTGTTAATCCGGCTCGATTACAGTGAAAATGCGCGCCCTTTAACATTTCTTGAGTGACAGGTTACCTGATATTCATTTTATGTGTGCTGAAACCCAGAAGAGGGTCCAGCACCAAACCGGTGGCCAGGTCATCGGTCTCACACAGCTCCTTCACACTCATTCTAGTGCATCCGTCCATTGCCTCCCACCATCAGCATGCTGCGATCACAGGGTCAAAATAACGCTGTGTCAACAACAACAACAACAACAACAAACTACAATCATCATGAGTTGTGCATGCCAGCTGATTCAGTCAGCGAGTGACATTGGCAAAACATTAACGATAGTTACTTGATCACTTGCTAAAGTTGGCCCACAAGCACGTATTGCAACCCGATCTCTATCTGTATCCTTTGTTTATAATTACCAGTAAATGTAACGTTGGGTGTAAGTTAGAGATGTCAGTGGGATCCCGTTAGTTTCACAGGCATATTAGCTTAGCACATCGTCTTGCTGGTAATATGCGCTAGCTTATCAGCTGAGGATTGAGGAAGCTAACGCTGTGGTAGCACTGCTGGTCTGCAGCTAACGTAGCTAACATGACTGCATCAGATTGTTGATCAAATTCAGGTACCATGAGCTGACCTGTGCGGCGATATAACATCACAGTGATGCATGCTGGCAATGCGGTTTTCGAAAACGTACCTGGGAGTCTTCAGTAGTCAACGAAAGTCTCGTCGGATAGACAATTATCGCAAGCTACTCGCTTGCTCTGGCTCCCGTTCGCCTGGCAGGGAAAGTTAGCCTAGCAACATAACCAGCTAGCTTTCCGCCGTCTTGCTGGGGACCCCGGGCGCGTACGAAAATGGAGTCTCCTCGTCACTTCTGGAAATTGTTGAATTGTTGACGACTGAAAATCCCAGACTAAATTACAAAAACAGACATGCACCACGCACGACGACAAAGTAGCTGAAATTTGTAGGCCTATAAGTTATGTAGCTTGCTAGCTAGCTTTGCACAACGTTCATCTAGTAGCAAAAGTTGATGGGCAATGTCCAGTGCAACCAAACTATTTTTGGCCACGCCCCCACGCTGCGCTATTCGCTGAAGTCGAGGTCAATTTAACAAGTCAAACCCAGTACAGTATTTTCGGCTCTCTGATTGGTCAGTATTTTGTGGGTGGGTCCGCGGGTTTGGGTTTATTATGTTGATGCTGGAAAGCATCTTACAAAATGCCTCACCCGTGCAGCTCTCCAGCCCCGGAGACCCGGCCATTCATTTTGTCCTCTGTGGGAGACATGACACTGAATTCAAACACCATGCAGTCAATCTGAGTCCTAATGTACTGTGAAAAGCACATCTTGTGCTTCCTGGCGATGCCACAGACAAAAGTGAGGCCAACAGAGCACATCTTTTTTCAAAATGGCAGCACGTTTTATGGTAGTAAAGGAGATAAATGATTCAATTTAAAAAAGGTATATTGCTTCTGTTCTTTAAGGGTTGTTTTTATTTTATTTGTTAGAGTCTTAACTGTATCATATAGAGATTTGTGAAGAATTGTTTATTGATTTTAAGCCATTCAAAACCACATTAATACACATATATCCCAAGACTTGTTTCTTCTTATGACCAACTATTTTCCATACTTGGCTTGTAAATAAGTTTTTATTTACATAACATTTTAATTAGTGACTAAATGAAGATCTTGCGTAAGGGTTTTGGAGGGATATGATTTAATTTTGGATGGACAATTTATTACAAATTACAGGCTGTAACAAAGGATTAAGCAGAGAGCTTTTATAATAAGCCAGTTTTAATGAGTAATGTAAGATTCATAGCTGAAATCACTGTGTGGTCCATGTTAAAAGGACAAGGTTTTTGTTTGTTTGTTTGTTACGTCATAGAACTTTGAATAACACTCATAAATTGGAAGGGCTTTGCAACTTCAAAAACACTAATAAGAGTTTGAGATGCTGTATAGTGAATTTATTAAATAGCCAATCAAACTTGAAAGTTTTGGGATGTGTATACATTGTGTGTCTTTATACCATCATCACATCATTTCCCACACCGTCTCTATCACTAAATAACAAATGTACCTTTGGAATCCATTGTGTTAAAGTCCAGGTTGACAGACCTTGACGTTCTTTTGAAAATAGATGTTAAAGTTATTGTGAAAGTGAAACTTACTGGGGCCACAGGCCAAAAGCTAGCATCTGTTGTATTGTACTGTATTGTGTTGAAAAGATGCAAAATGCTACTTGGATCCCCAGTTCCATTAATTGACTGACCGGCACAAACTGTCACTCTGCTCGCCATGTTCAGATTATGAAAAAAATAATTAATAATAAGGGATCCTACATATTAAAAATCAGAACAGCACAGACATTAATATAATGTTTTAAAAACTTTTTATTCATTTTCAGACAGAAACATCTGGAGGGCCAGCTTTGGCCTGTGGACCACACTTTGAGCCGTCCTGATTTAAACTATTCTTTTTGCAAATCTATTTTAAGATGCAGAGACTACATCCATACTCATTAATTTTAATATGTACAAATCAGATCCATAGTCATTCATTTACCAATAAAACTGTTCAAATGGCTCCACCCTCAAGGGAATATTTATCCAGAGCTGCCAAGGAAGGACTGGGATCTTGCCAATAACTCAAGTGTTGAAATGTTTTGGAAATCGAGATGCCCAGCTGGAAAACAATCCACAGCAGTGTTACTGCATATTTTATTTAAGGGCGTCGAGGCATTTAAGCTCCCACAAAACATCGTAAAACATCACCCTGTCACCACAAAAGCTCTGCCGAGAGATTTCATGTGGCTGAAGAAATCAATCCATTACAAATTATGATCCAATTTATAGTTATTAATGAGTCTATCCTTCTCCTCCCAAGCCCAGAAGGTAGTTGCTTGCACCCTTCAGAACCTTCCCCCTTGTGAAATCCTTAATCAGACTCTCCTGTCAGCATCCAGTTACTCTAGAATTGTATATTTTTAGCTGCTCATACATTTATATAGCCTGTTCACACCACCCAAGCTAATGTTCAGCTTTTACATTTTTGCAGTAGACTCACACATCAGTCTGATTCATAAATCAAGAGGATTATTTACGGACTGACAGGTGGCGACTCCACTGTGGAGGACATCCGGCTGCATCGTTATAAAGCGACAGGACCATCACAAGCACCAGTCCACCAACCACCTGATGTGAATATTGCAGGTACGGCAAATAACCCAACATCCGGTGTTTCATCAGGAATGATTGCTGCCAAATGTTCTTTTACACATTTGCTGTAAGTGATTTCTACACCTTTCTTTCAGTGTACATTATAACTCATACGGAAGCCCTGAGGGGAAGTGAAGAGTTTTTGTTTTTCTTCTGGTGAGTATTACAAAAACAATAACTTAAATGAGCCTTACAAAAAATATATATATTCTCCAAACTTGTTTTTCTTAACTTGGTTTCACACATGAAAAAAAAAAAAATCACTCAGTTTGACTTTTGTTTTCACTCAGTTTCACACGAGGCAAAGAAGATTTCTCCTGAAATATTCATGCGCATGAATTTCTTTCCTCCTCAAAAAATATTTTCCCCTCCTTTCACACATGAAAAAATAAACTGCTGTGTTTTCACAGATGGAAAAAAAATTTAAGGAACTCAGATCATCCTAGGAAAACTTTTTTTTCACCAGTTCTCAAGTCACTGACAGAGGAGAGAAAACAATTTATATTAGACTTTGAAAACGTATCACCAGAAAACACTGTAAACCGTAAACTCACAAATATCATCTGTTTCCTATTTCTACTGTAGACTGTGGTCCAATTTCGAGTAACGAAATTGAAAGTAAGTAAGTACATGTTAACGCAATTGTTATGGCTCATTGCCTCTGAAATGTTCTCACCACACTCCCAACGTGCTTCACACCCAGCAAGTGAGAAAAAAAAACCATAACAGATAAGCAAAGGGGAAACGACAAAGGCCTCGGAGACAGACACAGAGACGGAAGCAAACAGTGCTGCCCAACCTCCGCCCCAGTTTTAAAAGAGAAGAAGACGGAAGAGGCTGGAGGGGTGGATGGAGAAAGATTGTGTTGTCTTGTTGTCTCTTAAACAAGTTCACACTTTCATGGCCAAATGAAAGGCTCTTCTTTGATATGGTAAAGTGTTTGAGTGCTGTCTGAGCCAGCCAGGTGACATCTAATAAATAAATAAGTGAAAACACACACAGGAAAAAAAAAAAAAAAAAAAGAGGCCACCCATGCTTCTGACTCATGCAGGAATGTTTGATAGACAGTGAAGTCAGCCTACGCAAAAAAAAAGGAGAACAAATCAGCCTGAAGGCAGAAAAGACGTGTAAAAATTACAGTACTACGTTCCCGGTGCTGCTGCATGAGTCTTCCTTTATGTGGCAGAAAAATGTTAAGATTGAATATTTCCCACACTGCAGTCAGAAAAGAAAACCAGACACAAATATACAAATTCTATGTTTTATTTCTACCTTGTAACAGAGACAGTTTGTGACCGATTTTGAAAAGAAAAGAAAATACAAATAAAAAATACAGTTGACTTCTGTTTTTTCTTAATTGTAATAATCTACTAATTTCATATCTACCCAGCGACAGTGCATGGTGCAAAACATCCCTGATTGATTAAAAAAATCCTACACTAATAAGCTTGCAGAATCTAGCGTTAAATTTATCCGTAGAAACAATATGAACAAAAAAAGAAAAAGTAATAAATGAGCAGATTCTTAGAGGTACTAACAGTAAATATAGAGTTAAACAATTAAAAAAAAATGTTAGAAGCAGAGGTTTGTACAGCTATGAACATGGGAATGAAAGTGGCCTTTTATTTGGGCCACTTAGTTAGAAGACAGATCTATAAGTTCCATAAAGTTTCAACACTATATTATCTCTTACAGGAGCCACTTGCATTGTTGAAGACACTTTCTCCATTGGAGACGGACTCCGCAACGTCAGAGCTCTCAAAGCCTTGTATTAATGTTTATCGTCCTAATAATTAATACCATACATTTCTGTACATTTTCAGATCTCCTTCAACACAACTTCATCCACAGAAGGCAGGTCTGCATGATTTACAAATCCAAAAGAAATGACCTTCAAAGCACCAGATCGCTCTGAACATTGTCGCCAAACCTACACGAGCTCAGCAGCATCTCAAGGTTAGATTCAACTCTGATTTAGCCACCGTAAAAATGTGAACATCTGTCTATTTGTCGGACTTGGAATAAAGGTGTGTTTTTCTTAGCATATGAATATAAACACGATATCCTCATACCATTTGTTTGAATTTAAATTTCACTTCCTGAGTTGATCTTACTGGATGTGAACTGAACATGAGCGCACAATGGGGTCTGATGATTTCTTTAGTTTTTTCCTGTTTTCACCTGCCCTCTCCCGCACAACATCCGACACCGTTATGAGTATGCAAATTGTTAGAAAGCCAAGCAGGATTCTGAATATAGCTTACTTACATTGATTTTTTTTTTTTATTTTAAAAACAAAATTATATTTCTGAGGTACTGAGTTGGAAAAAAAAAACCTCTTGCCGAGAAAGTGGAGGGAAAAAAGGCCGGGCAGGTTCGATGGCTGAATTCCAGCTTTCCCCACCCTCTGCTTAAGTACATGCTTGTGCACCTACACTCGACTTGGACCAATATTTACTGTCTTTGCAATGTGGAGAGCTGTGGTCACATGTATTCCTACTCGGACAGAGGGCTGAAGAATGAGGACAGACAGCAGACAAATAAAACCAGACACGGCAATTATGTAACGGGGGGGGGGGGGAAATATTACGTTTGGATTATAAGAAATGGGCAGTGAGATACCCTGAAACACTGTAGAAAGATATTTTTTCACCAGTTTTAAACAGCCTGTGCTGGGCTGCTTTCACTGGGGGAACCCTGTTTGCCAACTGAGCTTACATTTGTGACAAAGTGGTGAAAGAGATACTTTTAATTTTTAAAAAAAAGCAGCTGCATAAACAAGCAAAACGTCCCGGAATTTGAATTCATTCACGGCGACTGTGTGATTTGAGGGTTCACAGTTGTCACAGGATCCACTTTCATCATTTACAACACTGAGTGTGAAAATTATCTCCGTCTATGGCTCTTTTTATGCTTATTTCAACAGCGAGCAGATGAAAGAAAAAGCAGAAGTGCTGTCACAAGCGATGCAAGCGCTTTATCTTTGCTCATTTACATAGCGCAATCTAAGAAGCTTAAAAAATTATTTACTAATTGCTGTACACTTGGGAATTACCTGATGTTGCAAAACCAAAAAAAAAACTGTACGCTAGATTCATTTGGGAATTTGCTGTACATGATCATCTTGAGTATATTATGTTTGTCTTACAGTAAAATGATGATTTTGTGCTCAGATTCTCCATCAAGTTTAAAGGACAGTCTGCTACTAGGCCATTAATTGATCTATTTCTTGGTTTTATCCAAACACAGCTGCCTTTAGCGCTCATTTTCCCAGTTTTATCTTACACGTAACAATCATTAGCCGTGGGTTTGGATTAAAATAAACCCACTCTTTGTTTTATGATGGACTCAGCTGAAGTGGTCTTGACTACGGCACTTCGAACTGGAAAGGTCAGAGCAATGACTCAGCATCTCAACTCCCTTTGATAGATTTTTGTTCTTTGATCACAGCAGAATATGGTAAACCTTCACAAGCCACTTTCTCCGCAGTCTGCATCTCGAGTATGCCGTGTTAAAGTTCAATACAGATTAAAAGCCAGATAAATGGTGGAAATCTACTCGTGGAACGTATCAACTATACATGGTGATAACAGTGAGGCATCGAGCAACAGAAGCTCGGAGAAAGGGCTGTTCGCTTCCTGCTCCTTAACGCTGTGATCAACCAACAATTAGAGAAAAATAAACATTTTGCATCGAAAGGGATATATTTTTTGTGATAAAACAGGCAGCTTCTGGTTCTCTGCTGCAGTCAATGAATTTCCAATGAACATCTTTGGCTAAATCACAATGAAGCAACATGTGAAATGCCCCTTTATCGTTTAATGACCTAAATGTCACCTTCCAGCCTCTACATTTTAGTGTGAGAGTCATTCTTAAGACATCTCATCAAGTTGCTGTGCCGTAAATTCAAGGCGCCACTCAAAGGCAAGCGCAGCCACGATGCATGGCAAAGGTCGCTGACAAACATGACAAAGCAAAGGCAAACACAAAGTGATCAGCGTGATGGCATAATTCCAATAAATGGTTAATTTTATTCATCTTTAACTTTCAATGAACTAAAAAGAAAAATGAAAAACAAGAAAAAGAAAAAGGAAAAAATAAAATCAAACCATGTAGGTTTCATGTATCTACAAAAAAAAAAAAAAGAAATGAAAAAAAAAAAGAAGCAAAACTATTTCACATCCATGATCGCATTCTCAAATCATTGGTTTACCAAAGGGAAGAGAAAAAAGTTATTATCTCCTTGTGAATCCATTTCATTCAAGGATTC
>OMLP01018942.1:0-11094 GCA_900302685.1 Spondyliosoma cantharus
TAGACTTCAACTGTTACCTGTAGCTAACGTTAGCTGACTTAGTTGACTTGCTGCTCTCACACGTGTCCGACGTTACCGTTTTTTTTTTCCGGCGTTGAAAAATGCGTCTGCCTTGAAGTAATATCCATAGTGATCTCGACAAGGTATGGTGCAGGAATAAGTTCACCTTTATTACTCCGTGGCAGGATTGACAAAAGAACTCAAGACGGTCGATGCAGCACTGGGTACACACCCTGTTTCACCGCAGTCGCGCGGGCTCCGTCTCACAACTCCACAAAAACTTTCTTCTACTACTTGGCTGACAGGCATTTACCACCAACTCTGCCCCCTGCTGGCAAGCATAATGAAACATACTCAACCAACCAGGCTGAAACTGTATATTACTTAAAGACATGTAAAATAAATATAACTATAAAAGAAAATAACATTTTCTTCAGGTGCTACACTTGCCTTGTGTTGATTTAACCTTTTCCTGTTTGTCTTGAGTCCCCTTTGTGTTAAACGTGACAGTAGATGGATGGACGGATCAAACAGAAACCACGTGAAACCAAAGGTCAACACTGACTTTTAACTAATATTCGCAAATGAACTTTCACAACATATTTATCTACATAATGCAAGTTATTTTGATTTAAACCAACATTATGATTTTTTCGTTAACCTTACAGTAGTTATGTCACCTAAACCTAACCATAATTATTTTAACTATAAGCAAGGTCACCTGAGTATGATGACAAATGTCACCTGACTTAATCTTTTCTTTCACGTCCAAAACTCATAAAATGAGAATAGCTTCAACTGCGTGACAAGAGATTCTCTTAAAATTGCAGTGCTTTTTATGCGCCACAATGATATCACATTGTGTATACAAATGAGCATCCTTCTGATTATTTGTCACTCCAGGCTGCGTCCAGTCTGACACTACTGGGGAGGAAAATAACTTAAGCCGTCCCTCACATTATTTTTAAAGGCTGGGGAAAAAAACAACATTTTGTATTCACGTCAGCACTTGATACCTGCAATAATTCTGCTCTCTAGTGTGCAATGCAAAGTGTTTTTTTTTTTTGCCAGCTGCTCAATCTGTATGCTGCTGGAAGGTAGTGGGCAAATTAGCGAATGACCAGCTCAGTATCTACTGCACGCCGGAGAATTAGATGTCTACAGAGAAGCATTCCGAATGAGATCAAACATCTTGAATCAAACTTCCTCTGGCCTGCCCAGGTCCTTGTTTTTTCACACAATCCTGAACTTTCTTGACCAAAGAACCAACAAAGCGTTCTTGCCTCCTAATCATCATATTTATTGATGTTTTATTCATCGCCATCGTAGCTGGAAAATGGCCTTTGTGCATTTAACATGAGTTGCCTTCAGGCGTTTTCTGACACTTATATAAAAAAAACTTGCTCTCGGGCCTGCAGGTATTGAACTCACCTCCTAGTGCAAATGGTAATTCACTGGACAAATTATTTTCTGCTCCACTTAACTTTATAAGCAAATTCAAGTGGGGCCAGAGTTTGTTATTTTTGTGAGCAAAATGTGAGGAGAATGTAGGATCCTAGTACCATTTTGAATCTCAACATTACAATAGGTGTTTGCATTTGGCCCTTAGCCCACCATTAAGTTTCCCTTTTGTGCCTCACAAATGTAGGCACTGCTGGCTCAGAAGAATGAAAACTGCACACAGCAATTAGTCAAAGTCATAGCAAAAGATTAAGCCAGCGCACGTATGTATGTATTTTATACAATAATCTAGCAGCAAACTAAGTTTTCCATTTATCACCCATATCTTGATCTCCCTCCACTGGTTATTTCAGAATCAATTTAAAAACAGGACTGGTCACGCTCTAGGCTGTAGGTCTGACCTCAGACTACACCAAGGGGTTTTTGGCTGTACCTAAATCCAGGTGAGCAAAAAGAACTGTCGATACTTCTCAGGCCTCATTAGTCCATCTATTAGTCATCATATATTTCTGCAGACAGACATTTTTATGTTCACAACGTCCAGCCTGCTATTAGCCACCGTATTTTCTGGTGTTTTATCTAATTTCACCTATCCATTCCAGTTTACATAGGTAGACTTAAAATGAAATGCCCACAATTCTTTTTCGCTCTTTCTTTCTTTCTTTCTTTCTTTCTTTCTTTCTTTCTTTCTTTCTTTCCTGAAGCTTGTTGAGTAAAAATAGAATTTTCTAGGGTTAGACTGAATCTAGACATCAGTCAAAATTAGTAATAATGATATGGTAAAATGGGTGTTTTACAAAAAAATCAGCTTTTTTCTTCTTACAAGGCAGAAAGACATGGCTACCCCACCACACCGTAACACTAAATCACAACAGGTTATTTGTTCAAATTAATTCAAGACAATAAACAAATAGCCTTATACCAAACCTCAATAAATTATTGTTGTGTTTTGTTTATTCAAGGTCACTGCCGCCTCACTGGTTAACGTCACTGTAAGGCAGTTGCTTTTTCCAAAGTCAGCTATCCATCTTACCTATAGCCAATCTTTTTTTTATTTTATTTTTTTTTATCTAGGTGTCAAATCAGTGATTATTCATTTAGCACGGCTTGCTAGTTTTCTTCATGTTGCATAAGATTTGCCCTTTTAACATGTCATTTTTCCACTTATCAAACAGGGGTTAAAATTTCAACATAAGTGTGAAGTGACTTCATCACATTTACAGGGTTTAGGGTTGAAAAAATGAGTTATTTCTGGTTTATATAATGAATACATGTTTGAGATGTCTCCCCCCAGCTTTCTTTTATTCACACATGTGCACTGAAACAACACTTCCTCTATCTTTCAGCAGAGACGGAGCAAGCGTGAGCGGATGATTTTAAAGGATGTCTTACATCAACATGATTCCTGCGGGGGAGAAAATCAGTTCTCAAGCCCCTGAATGAATTAACTTTTCATGAGGCCAATGGTTATTGATGAACCTCTGCATGTCCCAAAGTCTTTTTAAGTCCTGCCAACGGGAGCCACGGTAGAGCCAAGCATTTTTTTTTTTACTACAAGGACACACACAAACACATACACAAGGCTTTTACACACTGTTGCACGCACATAAACTCACAGCAGTTCTTAGAGAAAACTGGATATAGGATGTGTTCTCAGCCAAGGCACTAAATCATTCATCTTGAAGCCCAAAGTAAATAAGAATTAGAACATTTTCTTCCCTTTTTTCACACGAGTGAATCCAAACAAAAGCAACAACAAAATACCTCTGCAGCAGTCTGCGAGACATTTCATGAATTACTTACTGTAATGTTTGATGAATCACACACATTTGTATAAACAATCTTTTATGTACAACGATATAAATATGTATCAAAATATCAGCTATCCCAGCCTGTCAGAAGCATCAGTGTCGCTACAGAGATTTGCCTTATGAGGCGTAGGAGACAACCATGAACTGAACCCTGAAGGGTAGAAAATAGACAACACAGTCCACTGTGTCACTGGCTGATAAAAAACAAACCAAATTGCAATTATTCAATTAGACTATATCACTTGTTTATCCTTTTAATATTTTATTATATACTGTTTTGTAGGGGTGTAACAGTACACAAAAGTCACGGTTCGGTACGTACCTCGGTATGGGGGTCACGGTTCGGTACGGGTTCGGTACAACGCGGAAAAAAAAAAATGTAAAAGATTAGCTTGTTTTTAATTATTTTTGAACAGACACCAATTGACTGCAAAATAAAATAAAAAAGATCTCCTGTTATAAAAGTAAAAAATAAATAGAATAAAACATAAAGCAAATGTATTAGGAGGGTTTTCATTCTGTTAATACAGAGGAAAAAATAGACTGAGGTAGTCAGGTAGCACTTCTTGCCAACTGGCAACTTTGGTAACATCATTATAAGAAACATGTTCAATGTTGTATTGAAACAGCTTGTGCAGGAAACAGCTCATGTCCTCGCACTGCTCGGGCACGCTTGTAAATGGCAGGGACCACATGGCATGGGACACTGTAACGTGGCTCAAGCACCTTTAATAAATACGGCATATGGGCGCATAGATGTTGACATGTATATGCCAATTGCTTCTGTGATGTTGTTGGCACTGTCAGTGTTAATGTCAAGAGGTGGCTTAAAAGCAGCGGGGGTTAAGTTGTTGCACCAAAGACGTTTTCGCCTCGGACCAGTGACAGATATGTCGGGGTGATGCCGTCTTATGTGGGTTAGCATGTTTGAGGTGTTGCCACCTCCGTGAAACATCGCCGGCAGACAGTCTCTGTCCGGTCCTCCGCTCGAGGGCCATCACCATTATATTGTACTGGGAAGCCAAAGTGCTCACAAACAGCTGATTTTAATGAAGCCGGTGGCTCCTCCAACTCATCACTTTCCTTCTTCGTCCTTTTTTGTAACTAGTTCTTCTTCTTCTGTAATGACCGTTTCTGCCAGCTTTTAGGCTCATTACCGCCACCTGCAGTGAAAAAAAGTGAGGACTCCACTTTTCTTTTTTTTTTTTTCACTCAGACGTATTCGTCGTATGACTGCGTGCACCGAACCATGATGCTCGTACCGTGACCGCACGGGATGAATACAAATACTGTTACACCCCTACTGTTTTGTGTTCATGCCTCTAAATTGCAGCTCCATCATTGCATATAAACCCACCTACAGTAGTAGCTCTCACTTCATGTCTTGGATTTTCTTGAAAAAAGCGTATTATGTTCTTGCAAAATCCTATAGCCCCACTCCAAATGAATGAATTATGAATGGATCATATATTTTTCAAGCTTGGCCATCTGAGCTAAATGTTCTTTCATTTTTGTGATTCTTTGTAGGCCTACCAGATTCTCCTTTACCTTCGCTGAGGAAGCTGTGTTTTTGCCTATATCCGTCTATTTGTTAGTCGGTTGTGTGGTTGGTGTGTCAGCAGGATTACACAACAACTACATAACAGATTTCCACAAAACTGGGGTGGAGGATGGGTCTCTGCCCAGAATAGACCCCATTAGCTCTGGTGCAGATCGGGATAAAAAGATGGATCAATAAATGTGCCACTTTCTTTAACATTGCGAAATAGGACAGTTTTGCGTCTTCGTGTGATACCTATTGAGCCTGTTTTTCATTGGGCTCAGGAAAGTTGTACGTAACAACTTGTGATGGCTTGTTTGTCATCTTGTTCCATGTGTTTTGGACAACACATTAACTGTAGTGTGTTACCTTGTCCTTATATTATATTATTTCACAATTTCAAACTTTTCTGAACTACTTACTGATATCAACTGATAATGAATGTGTTAACTAACTAGGGAAATGAGAATAACAGGCGGTGCAGTGAGCATGGGATGTGACACACAATAACAGATATGGATGCTGATCAGGCTAATAAATAATGGCCACCAGCAGGGAGGAGACAGATGCATTAGTTTAATTCACTTACGTAACAGCAGAAGTGCTGGCATTGTTGTAGCATCAAAACAAATTAGTGTAATCTCCCCAAATGATGGAAGTTCATCCTTGAAAAATATTAACTTGTAACAACTTGGATGTGTCTGCATGGCAAAAAAAAAAAACAATGGTTTGGCACTCTAATGAAGAGCAACACGATGAATGCAGAGCCTTGATGGATTCTCCGACTAATGTATGATAACACATTTATCCTGATGCAGTGGTCTCGTATGGCTATCGAGCAAATACCACGCAAAGCAGTATAGCGTGCAGATTATTCAGGGTGCAACACAGAAATGGGGAGAAAGTAATAAACCTCTCTGCTGTGTCAGTCAATTTGAATTTGTCAAACAGCAGATGTCAGAGAAAACAGGATGTCCTTGGTGTTGCATCATGATTGATGACGGAGACTCTGCAAACGTAAATGTGTGTCTCAGAGACTGAGTGCCTCGGCCTCCATAAATCTGGGGGGCGAGGCGTGGGTGCATGCAAGGACCACCTCCTTGAGTGTACCGAAGCTCCATTCTCAGATTTATGGAGGAGACGAGCAACATTTACGTATCTAACAGTCAGTCGTCAGTCCTCTTGGACTTTTTGTCGACTTGCATGGGTACATGTCAGCGCACATCTATCTTTCACACGCTGTAAGGTAAAGAGATAATATAAATATAACTGAACAGGACCGACTTGAAATTAGGTTCTGTCCACTTCCCTATATTTACCTCTTATAGTAGCATTTCACTGTCTGAAAACGGTCCATGTCTTTCAATGCTGCGGTGGTCATGCTCATGCAACTTTAATGCATGTAACACCCTTCATTTTCAGATCCATCCAGACTGTCAATCCATCTGCCTTTCATTCCATCCTACCCTCTGTCTTCAAACTGGAATGTAATTGGACGGGTCTGAGTGGCAGCTCACACGGCTTGCTTGGCAGATGTGACCAGGAAACATGAGTACAATGGGTCCCATTGAACAGACTGGGGGCCTTTTCACTGCCGCAGATGGAGCCCTATAGAGAAAGGGGAAATTATACAATGTAGCAGATGAGGAAAAGATTTTCATTTCACAAATGGATTCCTGCTTGGATGCAGTTCAAGAGTGAACAAGTTTGGTCTCTCTCATTTGTTTATAAATTTGATCCATTTACAAACTGGCATGATGTTTTTTTGCAATCTATATACCACGTTGAGAAATGAGATAACCACATAATTAGTGTGTGTAGTGGTGCACAAGCACACATATAATCCAGTTGTTTGCAGTGCATTCGTTTTAGCGTTTAAGGTTTTAATAGTTTTGCATCTGTAGCATCTATTGTTTTGTTCTTCACAAAATCAATTAAAACATTAAAACTTAAACATTAAACTACTTTCTGTGAGAAAACATAATGTATTATTACAAGTAATATTATGAAGCTGTTATTGGTGTGGTTGGCAGTTGACAGTGAAAGTCGTTTGTAAGCAGGCAAGTAAAGTGGTGGTGGCTGCCATGCAAACCAGCACATCAAGTGCAGTTTGGGGTTCAGTATGTTGCCCAAGGATACTTCGACATGCAAACTAGGGGAATCGAACCAGCTACCTTCAGATAACGAGACGCTGGCTCTACGCCTGAGCCACAGCCGCTGCCATTAGCAGAAAACGCCGGGTTTATTGAATTCCTTCTAAACTCTCAGTGTGGCACAATGAGGTAACCTGAAGTAACTTCACCTACAAATACACAGATTCAAAATAAAAATGTATCTCTGCTGTTATCACTGATTGTATTCTGTTGACTGCCTCTGATTGGCCCACCAGAATAAAAATAAGCTCTCCCACTCCCAAACTGCTGGAGCCAATTTTGCTGAAGACAGATACTATAAAAAAATTAGCTTCTGCTTCTGCACTAAGGCAAACATACAAGGCAACATAAGCTGTTTCTTTTAAACTTGTATGCTGTATAATCTGAAGACCATTTGTGATTTCTAGACATGCTAGCAGCATTGCTTTATAATTTACATTAATGATTTCCAAATGTGATCTCCTGACTTTTCCTCTTGTGGCATCATGATGTTCAAATATTTTGCTCTTTAGTCAAACCTCTTGAAAATCAGAGCAGACAGACTGTAAATTCATGGTGGCAATGTGATGAATCCTAATGACTTAAAAAACAATGACCAAAACAACAACTACATGAGTGTTGCAGCCTACCAGCAGCAGGCATCATATGTTCACAGCTAGGTTTAGGCAAGGAAACATATTGGTTGGGTTTAGGAAAATATTGCAGTTTGGGTTCAAATACCTATGCTACTTAAAGCATGTAACTGTTACATACATATAGGAATGGGGACAGGGATAAGGGTTAGGGGTTAGGGTTAGGGTACACCCAGGAGATCGCTGTCCGTGACCACACAGTGGACTTTTTGCTCTTTAAAGAGCCATAATAATTGCTACTGCTGCTGCAGGATGCCACCGAAGAAAAAGTACAAACAAGGGTCAATATAAACTGCCTTCACAGTCGGTCTATATGGTCGTTTTACCGATGAGGAAAGTTTGAAGTTTTTCGCTCGTCATGTGAAAATATACAGACATCTCTTTGATGGAACGCCAGCAAAGTCTGGTACAGACGTTCATGGTTTTCCAGATGATGCACCCTCATGACTCTGGTGAATTTTTCTTTTGCACTTCCAATACGATTGACGTTTGTCGTTTTGAGTGAAATGTCTTGGGAACTATTGAGTGGATTGCCATGAAGTCTATTACAGACATCAGTGGCCCCATCAGTATGCTTAACTTTTAATCTAGCACCATCCACAGGTCAAAGTTTCAATTTATACAATACTTCGTTTTTTGACGATATACCTGCAAAGGTAGTAAATGAGGACATGTGTGCATTAGTTCCTCTTGGTGCCAACAACATCGTTTCAATGTAGGTTGCATGGACACAAATCTCTACGGAAGCATAATTTCCTCTTCTGCTCTACTCAACTTGACAGTAAATCATGTGCAGGAAGGAAGCACTTGACAAGACATCCTTATACAATATACAGTCACAGAACTATTAGAGAAAGTGAAAATTCCTGCATAACAGTAAGAATAAATATCAAAATGTCAGTTTTTGTGACAAAGGGAAAGTAATAATACGATTTCACTGATTTGAAGTCCTTATTTTTCTGTTTGTGTGTGTATTCAGACGATACAAGTGACTTTGAAGAGTTACATAAATTTTCCGGTTTATTAGGAGGGTGTCTCTTCTTAACAAAAGTCGAGCAGAGACAAAAGAACAATTTGTTCTAAGAAATAAAAAGACAAGCTTATTTTTTGCATTAATTGTTAATTAAATTGGAAAATTGGCTCGATATTTTCTCAAACTACGACTGGGAGTTCAAAATTACCTGTAGGTTTTTTGGAAACCAACTTTTGACTGGTAGCCATGAAACACAAGCGCTGATGTTGACATGTACACTTGGATGTTACCCTCAGAGCGTAATTGGCAAATAAACAAGTAAATAAACATAATTTCTTGGAGACTAGGTTCAAATTGGGCATCTCTGCCGGCTTCAGGACCCAGTTCTTTTTGCTCTTTTCTTTCTCTATTCTTTCCCTGCGAAGTCTCTCGCCAGTCTTAATTTATGCGGGAGTTGGTGCCTTTCGGGTTCATTATAGACGTGACAATTACTTCTCTGGGTGAACCCTTCTCCCCAGCTCTGTGGGTGCACTCAGCTTTATTATTTGTGCCAATTAGCCCCTAGATGTTTTTTTTCTTTTTTGCAGTATGTTTTAAAATTCTCTAATTCAATTAACCACTTTTCTTTCCATTTGTGACTTGTTCAGAGTGCAGCTCGATTGTGGTCAACATCACACACCTCCCTGCCGTAGCCCCGTTTAGTCATTAAGGTGGAAGGAGAACAGGTGTACACACAGGTTGTGTATGTAAGTTTGTTTTACAGTAAACTCACATCATCATTATGGGCTTAATAACCTTTGCCTCCTTGTGCCTGAGTATTAATATACTACAGATTATGCGTACGTAGAAATCCGCTTGAAACAGATGCATTTCATTTCAGCTCTTTGTTGATAAGCCGGTGCTGAATTATGGCTGAGCTCGGAGAGGAGGTGCATTTTGAATGGCATTTAAAGTGTTGTGTCGAGTGCCTTCCGGAGAGCACACAGATATAAACTACTTTAGATTTCACACCAACATCTAAATCACATTTGAGTCCTCTTTCAGTGCTGTATACTCCATAATTCATGAATGCCTGTCCTACTTTATATTTGACTTAAGAGGAGCGAGTCACATCTCTTCCGATCCTGGCCTTTACCTTTTAAGACCGAAGCTGATTAAAAGCCCCTTTCAATCCAGTTACCTAAAATAGGGCAAATAAGATTCATCATTTCATTAATGTCATTAATGTGTATATGTTTGTATCTGTTTTTTAGCCCGTGTTCCGACTGAAAATGGCACCGCAGTGAAACAGCTTGAGGGCTGCGTTGACGTGGGCGTGTTGCTTCAGGGGTGACAAAATGGAGCACAATCCAAGAAGTCCAGCTTGTCCTTGACTTTGGAGGCTTTTCTGATGCCAAGACACTTCAAAGCAGAGTTCAGTCTCATGAGGCAGGATTTCGCCAGTATGGAAAATGATCATCCCAGCGGTATCAACAGTAAAGTAAACACAAACAGTGAAGTTAGCACAATGCCGTGCTGTTTACACTACGAGGGTATCGCACTGCCAGGACAACTGAACAGCCAACACAGTGTGCTCCTGGAATGAGGGACGCTGCACACTGCCTTTGGGCAAAAAGGTTGTGCAAGGATCATCTCTTTGCTTAATGACTCCACATTTAATTTCCAGACCTATCTGCATGGGAACCAGTGGTGAGGGTACCTTTTTCCATGCAAGTGATGCTGTCTGTCTTCAAGCATTCTCAGTTAAAGAACAAAATACACAATGTAATTTCTCTGATTATTCCTGAGTGGCATCGCATAATGGAAGTCACTGCTGAGCTATGGCATCATCAGAAAAGAAAATTATTCTGAAAAGAAAATAGATACACAGGCACTTGTGTATGGTGACAGTCTATTAAATGCAGCAACTTGGTAATTTCAATTTTACAGATGCCGACATTAAGAACTGATCATGGGCATCGCATCCAATATACAAATGTACTAATATTCATCTGTTCTCCATTGGCTATTAAATCCATCCCACTCCCTACCTTATTGCTTCCTTTCACAGCAGAAGACTGACATGCATTGACAGAGCACATGCATTCACAAAATCATGTCTATGTGGCACACTTATGCCAGGCAGCTGAGCTCAGGTGGGTCAGGCGCTGTCATCAAAAATAAAAAAGCCTTGGACAAAGAGAATGAACGAGGAAGAAGGGAAACATGACAGGAGGGAGGAAAGTAAGATGACAAATTAGACTAAAATGGAGGGAGAGAAAGAGAGAGATGAAATGAAAGGGTGAAGAAGGATCTGGGATGAGGGGTATAAAGGCTGGGAGGAGCAGTAAACTTTTATTTTGTATTATAATCTTTAAATCTTTTTACTGTTACTGCATTGTCACTATGACATTGGATGATGCAACTGGGCACTTTGTGATGATGTGAGGTTTGTTATGTTTTGTACATTTTTATGGTTCTTTGTGTTGAATATAAGTTATTTATTATTTGAAATATTAGCAACTATGTATTTTTTTTATTATAT
>OMLP01018943.1:0-12013 GCA_900302685.1 Spondyliosoma cantharus
ATGCCGGACCACTGCAAACCTCTGCACGCCAAGCGCTACAGAGCGCAATAACTGAGTCAATGTGGACAAGTTAATGTTTCTGGCAAAAAATATGAAGGTTGAGTAAAACTGAACAAGGCTACATGCTGGAACTGTATTATTATTATATTAGAATATTTCATATAGTTTTATTCATTGAAAAGCTTATTTTACATATATTTTGTTTATTTGAGAATAGTTTATTAACTTATTACCAGTCAGCACTTTACAACAGTATTCTATTTTTAAACATTTTATTTTCGTATTTTGTATAATGTTACAATAAATTGTTGATTTACAAAAGTTCTGAATACACAACAAGCAAATTTATGTTTTGCATTTCGTTCCCATACTGTACCGAAAATGAACCGAACCGTGACCTCAAAACTGAGGTACGTATCGAACCTTGATTTTTGTGTATCGTTACACCTCTAGTAAATATCAACAGATCACTGCTATTATGTCCTCATAACTGTCGTCACCAATTTCCAATTCTTCTTAGGGTGAGACAAGTTCTGATAATATTCACCAAAAATAACAATTCCAGAGTTCTTCAACCTGCCCTGAGTAAATCCGTTTCCCAACAAAATCAATAAAGGATCTCTGGTACTATCAGTTCTGTTGAGCTCAGTTCTTCTCCCTTAAGTAAACCATCTTTCCAAACAAATCAATAAAGGATCTGTGAAGAAAAAGATAAACCCAGGCACTTCCATCCCCAGTCAGTTGATCATCTTCATGCACACAGGATAATTGTGCAGCTGCAGTGTGCCGACAAGCTCGCTGCGTCGTCTTTGAAGTGTTTTTTTTTCTCCTCTCCTTCGGATGCACACAAGTATGTGGATGGGGAGAGATGGTTTTTTTTTTTTTTTTTTTCAGCGTTCAAAATTGAATGCTCTGTTCCGTTTACTTTCAAAATTGTGTGAGCCCTGTTAATTACTTATTTCTTCTGTTGATTTCAAACAAACCTTTCTTTCTGCTGGAACGTATTAGAACACTATAACACAATGATGATGATGATGATGATAATAATAATAATAATAATAATAATAATAATAATAATAATAATAATGTATTTAGTAATCAGTACTTTTCACCTGTATATGATTTCTGAACCTGTTATTCCAAAACCACAGGCATTGATACTGTGTTTATTATAGTCTCTGCTCTTTTTGTAAACACTTCCCACAAGATTTAAGAATCTGGCTGCAGGATTTTACTTCCGTTCAGCCACAAGAGCATTGGTGAAGTACTGGTTTTGACATTTTAATTCATCCACAAATGGGGAAAAATGTCTTCATGGACTCTGTCTTTGTATATGGGGGCATTGCCATGTTAAGACAGTAAGATGCCTTCCCCAAACTGTTGCCGCCAGGTAGGACGCACACAGTTGTCTAGAATGTTACTCCAGGATGTGGCTTTACCGTTATAATTGTTACAGCTCCAGACCAAAACTACATCCGACACGCGTAGTAGAGTGTAACACGTGATATTCAAACGAGAATGATGGTGCATTTGTCGTGCTCTCGATTAATCCACATTTGGTACGCTCAAGACTCAAAGCACCAGAAGGTTGCAATCATTGTGATGGAAATGTTGTACTTTATGAAGAGAGAAGTGAACTGAGGTCTTACACAGGAATGTTCAATGTAACTGTTTAAATGTGACCTGTGAGCCTTTTGTGTTGTTTTTTGACACATGTAAGGTATTGAATAATCACTCAAGGCATTGAGTAGCCACTCATGGTTATCCCTTCCTTTTCTGTTATTGATTCCTTTAGGTGCACGAGGGCATGAATTAGTAACCATTGTGGTGAGGGCACACCCACAGAGACAGATAAATACCATGCTTTTCTCCAAAAACATTGAGTCTTCACTTTGTAACAGACCTGCGTGTTGCTCTGTGAATGCTCCTCTTGTACAAGTTTAAAACCTTGTTCAAACTCTGAGCTGATTCCGATCTCCTTCCTCCAGTTCTAAATTATCCCAGAATGTTGGATTGAGTCAAAACAAACTAAATTGTGTGTGTTCATGGTAATAGAGGCACACACCCATTGCAACAGTATGGCTCACTAATATGTGTGTAATAGATCTTGGACAGCGATAGAGCTCTACAAGGCTTTAGATACACATAATACTTTTTAGCTGGATCAATTTATCGTTGGTTCTGGTCTTTTTGTGCGATTTGTTGAAATTAAAATAATATGGAATATCACCAGAGCTATCCTCGTTTAGAACAATTGTCAAACTGTCTGATACTGCCCAGCCCCAGTCGTCAGCAAACCTGATCTCCTGTCCTGAGCCTAAGCTTAGCTGAACTCCCGTGGTGTAGTAAGCATGCTCTGTAGTCACACCTCCCCCTGCCTTGCATTTACACTTTTAACGCAGCATATTAAGTCAATCATAACACTGCCTGTGGCTTGTATCCTGTGGTCTTAAGAGATACAGTGAGTGAGTTTGAGAGAGGTACAGTGACAGAAAGCAGAAGATTAAGTATTGGGTGTCGCAGCATGCAACAGTCCACAAAGGGCAATTAGATGAGAAATACAGGATTTTGAGATTAATTCTGTAGATTGTCAAAGGAAAACAAACGCAGCCTACGTTTCTCGATTAATGAGACAAACAGGGAAATCTCTCTGGGTGTTCTATAGTTTCTCTCTTCGTTTCCCATCTTTCCCTCTCATCCCCTCTTCTGTTATTTTTCTACGTGACATTATTATGTGTTATTTCATATGTAGTGGGACAGGGTAATAGTTCAACAGTACAGTCTGTAGCACAAGCAGGCATATTCTTAAATTATTCTCTAACATAAAGGTCAGTGCCGTTGTAAAAAATGAGTGTTTACATGACCCATGTCGCCCCAATGGGTTTTATTGAGGGGGAAAGTGAAGTAGCTAGTGTATGAGAGAACCATTATGAAGCTATTATTATAAAACTGTCTCCGAGCGCTCACGATACAGGAGACTGACAAGGCGTTTTATCATTGCTCCCAGGGAAATGAGTCATTTAACACGCACTGCTGAAGGTGTGAATGAAAAGGCTGTTGAGTACTTCAGAAAGGCTTTTACCTTTTCGTGTGTCAGTGAAGCCCTCTTGAAGTCTTTGTCCCAAGTTGTCATCTCCGTGACTGGAGTCAGCTCGGCTGGCTGACATGAGAGAGGGGCATTTACTAATGGGTAAAAAAAAAAGAAAGTTTTTCTGAGCTAGCTTGGTGAGTACCAAGAGTAGTAAAGTTTTGCTCACGTAAAAAAAAATCCCACCTCTGATTCTCCTAAAAAATAGAATACAACTTGTGTGTATGACTGCAGTTGCTTTCCGACCACATGGGGCCAATAAGGGGCCCTTTCTAGGTTGGTACACCTGGACGAGGCACAATGATGCCACGTCTTGGACTAACACGCTGTCTTATCAGGTTAAAGTTTCAGTCACAGAGCCAATAGAATTGCTTTAGACTCTTCATCCTGGATTATTGTCCCACGCAGACATGTAATAGTTCTGGTTGTACTACCTAAAGGAGTCTGCTTTGAGGATACGTTCCACACATGCACAGTAGATTGCCAACTAAAGGAAGAAGTATTCTGAATCTGTTTTGTTTTGCAACACTGGACTCTTGGAAAAACTTGGAATTTTGCCCTTGGAATTTTCTTACAATAATTTCAGTTCAGTTCTAATTGTGTCCTGTGTGAAACTGAAAGTGAATATAGACTGACCCAAACCACGATTGTTGAACCTAACTAGTTTTCTACCCTAAACATATCCAAGTAGTTTTGTTGCCTAAATCCATCAACCCAAACTGATATACAAGGCAGGCTATCCCTTTCCATGCACATGGATGTGAGGGCCTGAGATTTTAACAGAACTCACCGAAGCTTGCACTGCCATGTACTGCGAAACCAATCCAATATGGGTGCAATTTCAAGTTTTTAGTGAGCCCCTTTCCAGCATCGCCACAGCTAGTGCACATAAAATTGGTGGTACGAGGATGTCTGCACAGAGCCTGCACGCGCACCCCTCTGCCAAAATTTCATGTCACGCAGACCGTCACACACTTACTGTACTCCTTGCTTGAAATGTCATGATGTCACATTCCGAATACATTCTTCACCTTTGGACTTACGTTAAAAGCAGCCCTGTCCTGTCTAGTCCGGGAGTGCTTGCTGCCGCCTTTCGACTTATGAGTCAGACTGTGTCTGTCTGGTAACGATAGGCCTAGATAGGAGTCCTCACCTCCCCATGACCTCTCAAAGTCCTCACGCACTTCACCTCCTCCAAAGCCTTCTCCTGTTTTCAGCCTCTTGACCACCAGCCACCAGCCTCTCCTGACACAGCGCTATCTGGTTTCCTGTCGCCGTCCGTCCCCCTGCACTCACCCAAAAGGGGTGCGATTGTGGGAATCAGACGGCGGGGCCAAAGGGGTTTTGCTGTAAAAACCAACCGGAACAGGTTTTAAAATGGAGACAGATTAATATAGACTGAAAACTCCACAGGTAGAGTAAAGTTTTACAGTAAAGTT
Organism: Spondyliosoma cantharus; assembly: GCA_900302685.1. NCBI lineage: Eukaryota > Metazoa > Chordata > Actinopteri > Spariformes > Sparidae > Spondyliosoma > Spondyliosoma cantharus. The sequence continues at coordinate 4,528 of OMLP01018943.1, forward strand.
AAGTAAGCATAAATGAAAAGATTTTGTCGGATAAACATTTTAGAGGGTGTAGAAGTTACCTGAAAGAGGATAGAGGGAGAGACAGGTGACTGGAGAGGCGGCACATTGATGCAAGAGGGAGGTCTAACTGCAAACAGATTTGTCTAATTACTGTCCTGCTTCCCTCGAAACTTCAAAGACTGTTTGTGCATGTATAAATGTCTCTGATGCCTTCTACAGTATGACAGGCACAGAGCAGGCAGATGGGTAATTTTGCATAGAGAAAAATGCTTTAGGGAGAGATTATACCCAACCTGCAATGTGTGTCGCAATGTGGCCCTGTCACAAACACTTCCGTCCTTCTTTCTAGCCAATTCCTCTGGCTTTCTGTACTGTCTTGACTGAAACCTATAGACTGATCTTCTTCAGGCATTGTAAACAAGCATTTGGTATGTAAAAAATGAGGGGGGGAGGAAAAGAAGAAGCTGAACTAGTTCACCAACAGTAGCTCATCTCTACATTTCTTGCACTGATCTATCAATAAATTCTTAATGAATACCATCCTCATTCTCGCTCTCCTCCCGCTTCTTTGGTTTTTCATCTCCCTTCTGCTTTTTTTTTCTCCAGATATCCGCCTATCTCCGGCTTCCTGGACGACTACGCCTTTGTCATTTGGGGCTTGCTGGACCTGTACGAGGCCACGCTGCAGACGGAGTGGTTACAGTGGGCCGAGGAGCTACAACTCAGGCAGGACGAGTTGTTCCTGGATGACCAGGGCGGAGGCTACTTCTGCAGCGACCCCAGTGACAACACTGTGCTGCTGCAGCTCAAAGAGGGTGAGGGACGGACACATTGATGAATAGATAGATATCATCAGTACATATTTTGAATCAAACACTTCCCTTAGCATGACTGATATCGACTACTTGGGTCGATTGGGTGAAAGTTGGTCTGGTCTGATCAACTACTGAAATTAGTGATTTGTTTTTAAACTATTTATAATTCAGAGGTGTAATTCCTTTGAAAGCTGCTCAGTGGCGCAAAAAAAGTTCAACTTCTGAGGGTTGAAATGATCCAGATCTTATGCATACTGTCTGCATTTTGCGACCCATAGAGTGTGCACACCAGAAACTCCCGCCAGCTGAGTGGTGAGTCTGGTTCTGCCCTGGAATGGGAGTAAAAGAAATGAATAGACCTCCTTTCACAAGGTGGGATTATGGGAAACAGTCATATAGACCCCTGGGCTTCACTTGACATTGTAATTAGATGGTTTAGCCATTATGTAAAACTGTTTTCATAGCCCTGCACTGCTCCTGGAGGCTTAAGCACAACGTTGCTATTAGCTGAATGCTAGAGTCATCATGCTAACATTCTTACAACAAACGTATAGGAGGAGTGCCAGGCTTTGAAGCCACTTCAACAACCTTATACTCTGTGACTCGATGCACATGGGCCAATAAAAATATTTTTTTTATACGCTTACATTGTAACATTTGACGCTGCAATAATAATGATATTAATAACAATCATAATAAAGCATTTTATTTGTATAGCACTTTTCAAGAGACTCAGACACTTGACATATAAACATAAAAGCAGTATACTAGAAACAAATACACACTACAAGCAAATGTAAAAAAATTCATCATCAAACATTAATCACACATTAAAAGCAGTTGTGAAAAGGTGAGTTTTGGTTAATGATCTGAGCTGGGTTTGGGGGAGAGAGTTCCAGAGGGTGGTGGCAGCTATGGGGATCGATTCTGGAGCCAATGAAGGCATGGATCAAAGTTTTGGCAGCGGAGAAGGAGAGTGATGGGCGGAGACGATGTTTTTTAGGTGGAAAAAGGCAGTTCTGGTGATTTGTATCAGGAAATGTATCCAGTTCTCATCATACATCCTTGGCTTACAGTAAAAATGTTAACATGCTGATATTTTGCAAGTACACCATTTTCACCATCTCACTTTAGCATGTGAGCAGGCCGACATTGTTCCTTATCATGAAACACAAATTGTAGCAGAGACTAAGGATGATATCGTCAGCTATGCAGGTAGTAAATCAAAAGGGAAAGTTTTATTTGAATGAGATTTTGACCTGATGATGGTGCTACAAGCAAAGTTAAGTGATCACTAATACTTAATGTCTGCATCACATTTTGGCAGTGCATTTAATGGTTGCTGAATCTCAAAACAACAATTCAACCTCACGTTCATGCTAAAGACAAATTTTAAGAGATTGCCCGGACCATGAATACCTGAACAAATATCCTGCCAATCCACCCAATAGTTTGGAAAGTTGTGGCTGACAGCCAGAATGACATAACCATCCAGTTGTAGAAAATGAATGAGGTATTGATGCTCCTGCTGCTGGCTGTGGCTCTAATAGGTTGAGAGATACAGGGAAGGATTGATGGACAGGTGAAGTACCGCTGCTGCATACCTGTGAGGCTTAGACAAGTTCAAGGATGGATAGCTCAGACAGATGCATAAATTTGGGGTTTCAGGCCTGCAGTCACTGCAGACAGTTTGCTAATTGACACGTTGCCACATTTTGAAAAGTTATTTGATGGAACAAAAGAAGCATGAATGGACGGCTGTCATTTAGTTGAACAAAAATATTAAATTATGGGTGTCTTTTGCACATATCTTTCACTTTATTGAAAGCTTCTGCTGTGATATTGCTGCCAGTTTGCTACACTTGATCCACAGTAGACGAAGAAGGCAAGGATAGGAGGGATGAATAGGTAGAGGATAAAAGACAGGAGCAGAAGAATGTTGACCTCCCGTATCTACCTCCGGTGAAGTGCAACCGTCTCTCACTCAAGTTGAACTTCTCTGCCCTGAAAGCACTCAAAGATTGATGCTCTGATTCTTCAGCTACTTTGATCACTGCACTTGTCAAATCTGTCTCCAGCCAGTCTTCGTCCATCTGCCTTTGAAAGACTGAAACAGCTCTCACATTGTATAGTGGGAATCGGGAATCCATTTTCTGCCGCTGTCTCTTTTCATCTCACGTCTTAACTACATCCTGAATCTTTTTTTCTTTTTTTTTTTACACTTTCTGAATTTTCCTTCTTGGTGTACTTTGTTTCCTCTCAAACCTTGACTTTCATTAAGGTATTATGTATCTTCTTAATATCAAAACATTTGATTGTTAAAAAAGCACGATTTTAAATTTTAGATAGAAATGTCAGTTGTAACTTTTGGTGCACCACTTTGGTCCAGACTGAAATGTATTAACTTCTACTTAATGGATTGCTATGAAATTCTGTAAAGACTTTCATCATGCCCACTGGATAAATCCTACTAGCTTTAGTTGAACCCCTGTCAGCTCAAGCATGAGGTAGACATTATTAGCAATGATACTCGTTCATGTTCTTTCCAGAATCAGTTCGAATTACTCCGACTGATCGGCCACCAATCCTTATTGGCCAGTATTTGCTCTAAACGAAGGCTGATCAGAAATACCAATTTGATAAACATACAAGAGCGCTGCTAAGATGCCATAGTGTACTGCAGGGCTCGAGATGCAAGCAGTGAACAGGGATGGAGTACAGAACTGTACTTACCTAATAAATTATGTGTTTGTTTATTTTTTTCTGTTACTTAGTTTATAGACGATTTTTTCTATTTTGTTTAAAGCCTATTTCAAAATAAAATTGAAATAAATGTAAGTATTTATTTTGTCAATATTTTGATAGCTATTTGATTAGCTAGGAACTACAGAATCCTGATCTGTGATTGGCATAGCCAAATGCCCACAAAACTAATCTCAACCTCCTGAGCTTTAAGGCTAATCAGTTAGCATGCTATCATACTTAAAAAAGAATGTAAACATAGTAAACATATCTGCTAAACATCAACGGCATAAACATTTTGTGTCATTGTGAGCATGTTAGCATGCTGGAATTAGCATTTAGCTCAGCACAGCCTCACCGAGCAGCTTTTGCCTGGCTATAGACTCTGTCTTGTGTGTCTTTACGCTATATTCCGACAGACACTGGATCTTTGATGCAGACATTTTACAGTAAAATCATTTCAGTGTTCTCTGAGAGACAAATTATGTAAAAACATATCTAATGAGATGCAGTTTCTAAACTACCTTCAAATGTGTTTGGCTTTACTGTACTGTCAACAGATCCAGTGATTTCAATATATCTGTTTATAAGCAAAACATTGTCAAAACAATAAAAAATACTTAACACAAAAGATGTGCCAAAATGATTTAAAAATAACTTTTATTCAGTGTGCAGTTAAATGTTGCAAAGCTACATTATCTCACAGTGTCTCACAACGGATTGAAGGGATTTAAAAAACATTGGTCTGACCTTGAAGTGAACAGCAGCTCCCCTTTAGCTGCCAGTCCACCCCTCAGAACTGATGGCTGCTGGGAGTTCAGAGAGGCTGACACCTCGTAGACATGCAGGCACTAACCTTTTGATCTATGAGACCAGAGTTTCCAGTCTGGATCTAGTTGTTTTTGCCCTTGAGAAACTTTGTCTGACAGCAACCATTTATTTTACCAGCGTGCTTCTTCTGTTTGTATTTGTATTCTTATTCTCATCATCAGTTCTCAGTTTAATATCTTTGTTAAATTGAGGTACTTTTCCTATCCTTCTGCAATTCATGCTGTTACTTGTCTCTTTCCTTTTCTACAACCGGTACACATGAATGTTTTATTACTTCTGGGTTTTGGGTTGAGGTAAAGGAAAACCAATCTGCCACTGAGATGCATAAACCCACACCACAGGGATAATATAGAATGTACTTTATTATTCACCCACACCATATGATTGGCTTTGGTCTTTCTTTATGGGGTTTGTGAAATCTGGTGAAACGTTAATTTTTGTCTGTGCCATTGAACCTCAGCGGTCGAGACGTCTTCAGCTGGTCAGTGTGTCATATGGGTCATCTTGAAAAGGCACAAAGCAAGTCTTTGCATTAACATTTAACATCAGCCTAAGAAAAGCAAACTATAAAGTGAGAATTCTATCTGTGAGATTGTCAGTTTAAATGTTCCAGATGCTAAAACTGTATTTTTCCTCGTAAGAAATAATGACGCACAAGCTTGTGCGTGTGACGGATAGAATGTTCAAACAGTTCAGACAGGAGCATGGTACCAAAGATGGGTGGGGGAACAGGGAAAAAAAGCTAATAGTAATTCTTGTTAAGAACTGTTGACAGATCAGAGATGATGGCTGAATGTGCGTGTGAGCTTGTGTGTGTGTGTGCTGGAGTGCCTGTCCCAGTGCAGCGTCACACCTACATCTGTGTGTGTTTATCAGAGCTGACGTGTGAGAGGTTTCTCATCTGAGAGGATTGACTGTGCCATAATGGCGGCGGCACCGAGTAGGGTTGAAGCCCATTAGTGATGCTACAGTCGCTGCTGTGTGGACGCCTGTACCAGCAGCGCAGCCTGTCACTGCAAGACGGATTACCTCCACCACACTGCCACTCCACATTCTACAGCCCTGCCACGCTCTCCTGTGTGTGTTTTGTTTTGAAGGAGTAAGGTTAGAATGATGCACGCCGTCTGTCTGGAAGCATATTTCACTTTTATTCAAAAACAGCAAAATCCAGTTGCTTGTTCAAATATGTTTTTGTCCCTTGTGGCTAAAATGCATTTTGATGTGTCCTCACTTTACACAAGTCAACAGGTTACAGCCAGACCCAGATACAACCAGAAATTTCCAATATTAAACAAAATAAAATAGGCATTTTGAAATAATTGAATATGATATATGAATCTAAATATATGTATAAATGACCGGTAATTTCTGAACTAATGGAGGAAGTTATAACTCAACTTATGATTATGAAATTATATTTTATTTTTATATCAATAATAATCATCATTTTGTATTTCCTTATAGACATTTTTTAAAATGTTTCATTTCATAATTTTTTCACAAAGTTTCGAAGAAAAAAAATTCTACTGTGGTGAAAAAAGATGAAAAATATGAAGGATTAAATAACATCTTGTCATGAGTTGACCTTAATTTCTTAAATTATTTCACAAATTATTGTTTTACGCATGTATTTTGCACATATTTGTTTAATTATTCATTTCATAATCATTTATTTATGTTTTTAATATTGAATACTTTGCAGCCCCATAGTCTTTGTTGTCATTGCTTGCATTGTGTGATGTTCATCAGTCTGTTTTTTCATGGGTCTTTTTAGGGCTGTCACAAATACTTCAAGGCTTCTGCCACTGCCATAGTAATTTACATTTACATCTGCACCTAACAAGAGGCAAAAGACTGATACAGAGAGCAAAACATTGAGCTGCCTCTGTGGTGTTTCTCTTCAAATTGCTTTATGAAACTCTGGAGGTGGGGACAGTGGCTGTTGTGTCCCCTCCTGTCCTCGTCTCTCACCAGACTCATAATTACAATGATAGCAAATAGTATAGGGGAATGGTTTGGTGTTAACTTGCCCTACTCCCATATCGAAGCTTTGCACATGTGTAGGCAACTCTCACCTTACCTTTGAAGCCACCACAATTAAATTCTTGGCAGCCCTAGTCTTCCTGTACAGTATGTGTGTCACAGTGTGTGAGTGTGTGTGAAGATTTGGAGGCAGATTTGTCACAGCTGTATATGTATATGACCTCCTTCCACAGGGCTCTTTTAAGAAGAGAAATATGTGAAGTGTGGAAAGCGGAAAGACTCGCTCGCTTAACCTGTGTGTGTGTGTCTGTCTGTCTGTCTGTCTGTCTGTCTTGTTATGGATGTTGAAGCCTCCTTGCCATGGGGCTCAAGGAGAGCTGAAACATACTGCAGGATAAAATGAAATTATTACTGCAGATCAGTCATGCATGGGTGTTCACGTGCATCTATATGTGATTGTTAATTCATGCTTGTCATAAAAAATATTGTATATGCAGTGTACGGAGTTGTGTGTGTGTGGCAGGGTTATCTTTGCTATTTTTAGTGTATGACCTAAAATCGCTGTTGGATTTAAAAGCAACTTAAATCTCTCTCTCTCTCTCTCTCTCTCTCTCTCTCTCTTTCTCTTTCTTTTACACACACCGACACACACACATTCATTGCCTCAGAGCACCGCTGAGAAGCAGATATCTAGCAGGCTCATGGGTTATGAGATGATCACCTCCAGGCTCTCATTGGACACTGATAAGAGATAAGGACCAATCACTTCACAGGGATAAGCCATTAGGTCATCCGTTACTCACATCACACCACACATTTAGAGACTCTGGCATCATTGTGTACCGGGGGAAGTCATTGGAAGGTTGCCTATTGAGTCTCTATTGCAACTCTGTGGTTTGCCATATTTTGTTTTATTTCGAAATAATAAAAGATAATCTCATGTTTCAACCAGATTATTATTATTTCACAAGATTTATGTCTCCTGAAATAGTAGAGAAAAAAAATGTTTTCTTTTGACCCTGCTATCATTTTTCCTGAATATGACGCTCATATGACTTCCATCCTGTATAGAGTAGAGTAGAAGTTTTCAATGATTCAGGACTGCTTAAGCCTTG
>OMLP01018945.1:3868-24125 GCA_900302685.1 Spondyliosoma cantharus
AACAAGCCCACCTGTGTTACTTAGACAGCAGGTTTTAAGCTTTCAGCCGGAGTGTGTGTGCATTTTTCAGCATGACTGGCGTCCGTGTGAATCAAATCCCCACAGCACTGCTCTAACCCAGTGAACATTACTCATTCAGGTTTACAGCCACAGCGTTCTGGCAGCTCCTATTGGCTCTGACCCGGCCACCTTTCAGAGTAAAGAGGAACCCAAACAGGAAATCTTTTTCTCATCTTACTGACAGCTTATCTAACCCTTCTCTCCGTTGCCATGTTGTCTTTTCTCTCCCGCTGTGAGTTTTGAAAAGTGTGATTACTAGTGGACCTGGTCCACTGCTGATGCTTATGTCTTGGTTCTGGTCCGGCCCAGTGATGCAGTGTAACAGCTCTCCAGAGACAGATGCTCTGAGAGTGACAAGCTGATTCCAACTTTGTCCGGTTGAAATCTTTTGTTCTTCCAGGAGCTATAGTTGAAACAACACGTTTAATAACCCTGTCTTTGATTCAAAATTCTGTTGCATATTCCCAATAAGACATTGACTATTAAATATCTTTTAAAGGCTTCATCAGGTAACAGGATCTTCTTCCACTCTAACAAATCTCAATATAATCTCTCCTTGACGTGTATTCAGTGTGTACCGGTTTATCTGGGAATATTACGCCTCGCTTCCACATACGTATACGTACAGAGGCGAGTCAACTCAAAGCTCTGTGATGTCTGATGTGCCTGCAGAACTCCTCCTCTGTAGTATTTGTAGTATGTTAACGGTATGACGGTGTGCTAGCTTAGCTAACAGGCTTCTAACTAACATTTTTGGTTGAGTGACACACAGAATGAGTCTGTAAAGAAATACTCTCTCACTGAGCTGAAATGAAACGAGGGCCCATAAATGAGGTAAATATCTTAAAATAAGTTACATTTTTGCTCCTAATTGGACACATCTGGCACTGATCAGCTGGTCAGAGGTCACAGCTGATTCTGGTCCCTGGCCGATCAATCGGTGCATGTCTGTTAACGGCACCGACAGCCTCCATGTCAAACCAAAAACCCAATTTTCAACCTGAAGATTATCAGAGCGATTAGGCTGCGCTGGTCTGTTGCTTCACTTGCTAGCTGTGAACACTGAGGTCACTATAAAAGGAGATTAATCTCGTCTTTAATTAAATACTGCTGTTGGGGTTAAATGTTGTCAGTGGAGCTCATTTATTGGGAAAATTGGATAAAAGTGCTTAATGTGGTCTCAGGAGCCTCCGGGTGAGAGACCAGCTCCAGAATAATAAAGTCAGGAGGAGGGATTATAAATTGGATTATTTCTCTCTCATTTTCAATTAATTGTTTCTTATTGTTATGACTACATGAGTAAAGACGAGTATTAGAACAAGAAGAACATTCTTGTTCATTCAGAAAATGACATCTCTTTACTGTAATACAGCCTTTAGAACCAGGAACAGACGACACCGGCACCATATCGTGATACAACGATATCTCAGTCTGTCCTCTCATTAACACTGAGATAAGTTAGTATGTGCACACACGAGTCACAGCTGTGTAGTATATAAATCAATACGGCAGATTTTCAGATTTTCTTCAAATGGACCAACTGTAAAGAGCAGTTAGTTCACATTATTCATGTTTAGTTATTCATAAGATCTGATATAGTTTGAGATCTAAATATCTTGTGTTCAGTAAGTCTATTACAAAAATGTAGCTATGTTTTTTATAATTCAATATTTGGAATTAATTATGAACGAGAGCCGAAATGTTCCACATACAGAAACTAGATGTGTTGTCAGAATAATATCTAACTGGTGGATTATCCTGCAGCTGGACTGAATGTGCTACAGTGATCACAGCTGAGGTTTGATGTGTATCATCTTGTTTTTGGCATATTCGCTCTCCCATCTCGTCCTCGGGAGGTTTTATTGTCTTCACCTTTACCAGGGTGTCTTTTATCCCCCTTAATCTGATTTTAACACTTCTTGGAAGATAAATATCACCCCTGCCACCCCTCTGAGCTGCGCTGTCAGCTTTCTAGTGGCGGTAAAAAACATTCTGGGCTCGGCGCTCATCCCTCTTCTGCCTGTAATTGCTTCATTAGAGCCTCTGCAGTGTCTCGGCCTGGTAGCTGGGGAGATTTAATAAGAGCTCTGAGGATGCTCTCAGACTCTCGCGTCTGGGCTCCTAGGATATTGCTTTGGAATTTCTAATAACCGGGCTTCGTTCCAACGAAGACAGAAAGTCAAAGAACCTCAAACTAAGTACACTCCTGGATCCTTCAGTCTACCACGAGAAGCCTTTTGTTCTGTGGCTGCATCCCCAGCGGCTACTGCTTCTTCTACCGCTGAGCCTGTAACGCGGAGGGGAGAGTGGATTGAGTTTCCCGTGGTCCATTTTCTGAGTGATGAGTTTCAGTGAGATGCAGGACAGCCACATGATATAATCGGCCCAGGGAACACACAATAAACTTTTGTTTCTTACTCCCAACAATTTCCAGCCCCCTCCTTCCCATGTCCTTATCATCACGTCAGTCTGAGCTTCACTGCTCGTTCTCATCTGCCTGAGTGGTCCACTCTTAAAATACTGTCTCCCAGAAGCACTCTAAAGGATACATGTCAGTAATAAAAAAAGAATGGGGTCAGGAGTTTTCAACCCTTTCTTCTGCACTTTTAATGTCGGCAATCATCCTCACAGTGCTCGTTCTGTCCCCAGCCTCATATTCCAGTTTATCTGTAGTTAGTATGAGGTGCCAGCAGTCAGTCAGACATACAAGTGATGCCTTCTGAACCGACGAGCAGACCGACATCTGACTGGAAACAAGATATTCAGTATTTATGACACTAATATACAAGTATTAGCAATTTTTTTGGTTTCTCCGAAGATGTCGTGTCGTCACCTTTCAGCGTGCAGAAAACTGTATTTTAGTTGTTCATGGTCAGAAAGACTTTGGATTGATCGAACTTGTTCTGGAGAAAAGTTTGAGGTTTACAAACTCCAGAACCAATAACCTACATTAATAATGTGACAGTTTACTGTAGCCATGAGCTTTTCCTACGGTTAAAGGCTGAGTAACAACAAACATGATGCTTGTATGTAACCAGCCTTCAGTTCCCTGTTTTCATCTATAAAAAGTATATTTCCACTTTAAAACTGAGCCAAACTGTGAAGAAACACGTAGAGACTCCATAGCAGCAGACGACAGTTTGTTTGAGTGGTACGAATGATTGAAAATAATAGAAAATGTTCCTTTTTCACGGTGGACACTTGATCAAATAGAGCCATCATTAATGTTACTGCTCACACCTGTCAGGATGTCAAAGTACTTTTTTATCCATAACTTTCCATCATCTTTGATTTCTACATTCTGAGTGTGAAATAGTGGAACTGATGTCAGTCTGACGTGACGGAGGAACGATCCATTACTCACCATCACCATATTCCATCACTAAATTGCAACAATGAATTAGAATCACTACAGTTTGAAATATTAACATTTACTGAATTAATTCTACTGCTCGACTCGCTGCATTCCCCTATGGATCACATCATCAACTAAATGATTAAACTGTGCATGTAAAATGGAGCAGGAGCACGATAAACCCAGAAATCAGCTGCAGTGGGTGAAGTGATTATTACCTCAGCCAGCCAAGAACCTAAACTAATTATACTTCTGTTGATTCAGCTACAGATTGTTGTCCCATTTCTTTCTCTTGTGTTGAGGAACTCCCTCTCACGACAGTCTCATCATTACTGATTATATTTTATTACTATCAAGCTGTTAAACAAGGTGCTGATCAATAAGAACCACGATCGTGAACGATGTCCCAAACATAATTTAGTGTTCTGATAGAGAAAGAGAAGGTGAGAGGAAGATCAGTGCAGTATTTACAGTGATCATTATTTAAAGTGTGTTTAGCTCTGATTGTCTTCTCTTTCAGACAGATGATGCACCAGGCGCTGCCCGACTCTGCTGGTCCAGTTCGGTCCAGTGCATTCGGGCTATTGTGGGTTTTCTAGCGTTGGACAGAAGATAATAGCACAGCCCTCTGTGTGTGTTTCTCTACGTAGACAGCCCGGTGTTATGTAAGAGCCGTCCTTCCTGCTGTGAAATGCGTCTGTAAGAATGTAACTGTGATAAAATGTTAAAGGTTTATTGTGGATTTCATTTCTTTATCTTTGATTTGTGAGTATTTTGGATACGTTGGCGTAATGAAGACGGTGAACGAGTGAGTTAATCTGCAGCAGATTATAATGACCAGAGCTTAGACTGAACACAAGAGTGAAGGGTGCTGCCACATAGTATCTACAGTAGGACTTTACTATATATAGCAAACAGCAGGGGGGGGGAGGCTGATCTGACCGTGTGTGTGCAACACACGAGATGACCAGGAGGTGTATGTGTGTACAGTGTGTGCATGTGTGTGTACATGCATACAGCACTGTACACAATGAAGGCGTCGCATGCATTTAATTCCAGCCGATGTTTGTATGCATTTACATTTCACGTGCAAGTTTGCAGCAGAAAACACGCGTCTGTTTACAGGCCGGTGCCTCGTGTTCTGTCTGTGTGCTGTGTGTGCATGTGTCACACTCACGTGATGACCAGTGAGGTGGAGAAGAGCAGCGTTCCCAGCAGGCCACGCCGGCAGTCTGCGTTCTTCCTCTGGCGCTGGTGCATCTCGCCGCCGCAGTTGTCACAGCAGCGGCACATGCAGAAGAAGAGGCCGGCTATCGGCATCAGAACGGCGAACAGCAGGCCCACGGCTGCACACACGAGGAAGCCTATCTCGTAGTAGATGGCCTGGGGTCGGCAGGGGAGGAATGAAAAGAAAATGAGATGGAGAACGAAGGACAGATTATTTAGGAAGCATAATGGAGATGGGACGTGAACACGGAACGAGATGAAGCGAGAAAAAAGGGGGATCAGAGGTGAAAAGAGATGAAACAACGAGAGGGGAAATTGGGAAGGGGATTGTTGGAGGAAAATGGAATTGGATCAGGAGAGGAGAGCAGACGAGTCGGGGAGCGAGGGAGAGAAGAAAGGATAGATTAATAGAAGGGACGACACACACACACAAGGAGGTAGAGGATAAAATGAGCAACAAATCTAAAAATATCTAGCTGGAAACTCTCTCTACTCTTTGTCCAAAGGGGATTTGTGAATAACAATAAACAGATTGCATAACACTGCTCGCAGCAGGAGAATCCTTTCTTTACAATTCTTCAATATCACGAGCCAATTCAATAATCAGCTCCTTTTTACACAACATCAATGCCAAGACTGACGCTGCTGAAACGGCCAGGATGACAATAGTTTCCTCACATTAACACTGCAGCTGGTGGAGAGCGGCAGCAGTCACACACATTTCCGGCAAACAACACAATTTCCAATATGCACTGAGAGGATAGCAACAGATGAAGGATGATGAGGAGAAATACTTTAAGGATTCACAGCATCCATGTGGCCCTGTGGTGCAGATCTTTCCACTCTAATGAAGAGAAGAGACGGCATTTCTGATGAAACCTACTTCAAGGAACTGGACTACAAGGAGAAAACTCCAGCGTAAAAAGCACTTTGGACTCGTAAAAATCCAGGTTTCTCTTGAAACGAGGCAACAAATCAGCCCTCGAGTGAGATAATTACTCCTGGTTCAGTGCAGTTAATCCTTTTTAATAATTCTATTGCAGAAAGTGTAGATTTCACAAAAATGAGCTACATCACTCAACGTGTTCCAGTTTATTATCGGACATTATGGAAATGTGACTTGGTTCAAGTTGAATATTGTTCAATGAAAACCTCAAACTTTATGGCTGAAATTGAAGAATTACATTCGTCCATTAAACTTTTTATGAAGTGAGAAATGTACAGCTGCTTTATGAGGAACACCGAGATAAAACTGAAGCAGTCTAACAGCCCAGAGGTCGTAAAAACATGACCGATCCATTTATAGACGTAAGAGTAGAAATGACACAACACAATTAATCTGAAACTGCATCCTGCAAACTTACAACCCTGTTCCAGAGAAGTTGGTGTGCTGTGATCACACGACTGTTGGATCACACTGTGTTAGTCTCATAAACTTGGCCTTTGAGAAATAAACATTAATTCTGACTGGATGAATTAGAACATGGATGGTGGACGAGCGTAATTCTTCAATGTAGTTTGACAGAATGCAGTTTTCACCTGTAGAACAATGTAACTCAACTTCTCATGCACTTGTAAATTCACATATACAGACTTTGCAGTGATTAGTTGGATTGTTTGGTTAGAGGGCAGTTTTCACAGTTAATAGGAGGGTGTTTAGATTAGAGATGTGGTGAGGAGCAGCAGGATGGAGTGTCGTGGACTGAGCCTGTTGACTCGGGAGTGAGCAGAGGAATAAATATCATAAACATGTTTGGTAGAATTCAGTGTTTCTGTATTCAGACAGGTCGACTGTACTGCATGAACTGGGATTGTGCTTCATATCTGAATTATCAGATGTGCGATCTGCACATCCTTCATCACTACGTCTCAATTTTCTCGACTTTGATATTCAAGTTGACGCGACATGATGCTTTACAAACTCTCCGTGATACATTGAGAGGGATAAACTGCTGCAGTTGGCAGATTCTCTGTGGAGCCTCCACCTCCTCTTGTCATGTACCACAGTGCTCCCATTTAATCTGCCCCTTTCCAAACCTGCACTCAGCACAGGCTTTGGAAATTGGCAGAATTGAATAGGGCATTGGTAATTCCCACACCGTATGTACCTTGTCACAATGATGTTCAATAGCGTCTGGTTATGAAAGGATCAAAGCGGGCCTGCTATCACTGCTCCTAAATGGACGAACTGCTCTCCCAGCTGATTCGCACTAATCTTAATCGCCCTCATAAGTCAATGACCCTGCCGTCTCCAGGGACCTGCCGCTTTTCCATTTTAACATGCAGGCTGAAAAGAAATGGCTTCTGAACTTGTCTGAGAGGAGTATTCTTCTCCGGCTCATTTGAAAATCTCTGTGCACACTTGGAGGTCTCAGGCGCTGTGCGTGATTCAACCTCGTCGAGCTCGTGTTTGGATGAGCTCCTGGCTCTATCGGAAACACAGTTTACACCACGTAGGGAGGACGAGGCCGACATTCACGCCCGTTCTGACCTGAGAAATCAAACAGGGCAGATTTCAGGGTCCATGGAAACGTCGCGGCAAAGAGGGAACCAGAGTTTTAAAGATGTAGAGAGGAAAAGTAAAGAAAGAAAAAGAGACTGAGTGTGTATGTGTGTTCCGTGTCATCTAAAAGCACCAATGTCAGCCCAGTTGTTGAGGACATTGTGCAAATCTGAACGCTTGCATCCTCATTCTGCTCCCGGGCTCTGCTTGTTATTGGGTGAATCTTCACAAAAAAAGGTCAAAAATGTTTTATTTTTTTCCAGCACCACTCTTCAAGGGCCTGCAGCTCAGACTATTTTTGGACTAAAGCTTTGTCTTGGCAAGTGCCCAAAAGAAGAAAGTGACCTTCCAATAAGAAGGAGCTGGATGATGAGGTGCAGCATGTCTGAGTGGTGGAGACGGGAAGTTCTGTAAATTTAATCACATTAAATCAAAGCAGCAGCCACAAGGAAAGTTTCCTCCAGCCAGATGCTGCTCATCAACTGCTAGCCAAATGCTAATATTAAAACTTTTAAGGACCATTGCACAATATTCACATCATGGGTCTGTGTTTTATTTGTTTTAATCGGCCTGTTGCTCAGTGAGTATGATTGTGAGAGTTTGAACACCACTCAGGAGTAAATCCAGCGTGATGTCGCCTGTTTGAGGACTGTGTTGGAGCCTCGCGTTGCGTTTAAAGCCGTCAACATCTTTGTTTTTGAGCCAGAAGTGATGAAGGTGTTTGTTTAGATCTTACTGAGAACTTGAGGACATGTTGTGGTGGTGACGAGCCAAGTCTTTTATTTTGAAGGGGACCATCCTGTTCTAAACATGATGTATTTAAGAAGATTTGAAAGTAACGATTGAGATCATGAACTCATTTGGAAACTGTTTTACTGAGGTAATGAATCAAGTGAGAAGTAGAGTCATGTTCTCATAAGCTTACATACAATCAGACTTATGTCACCACTAGGGTCGGGGGTGTCGGCTGAATTTGCACATGACGACGTCGACAGTGAAACATCGTGATGGACGATGACATCGTTGCTCAGGACTCTGAGGCTGCGAGTCCCCTCAGTAGGAACCTCCGTCTACTTAATATTCTGTATGTGCTGTAAAGCACAAGAGAAACATTTCTCATGATATCTTTATATCTACGTAGCAAAACTGTAATTCTGCAACCTCTCGAGCATCAGGTCGTCAATAATAAATTGGATGAATTTTATGCAAAGAACACAAAATGATTCGTCCTCATTGAAGCAAAGAAAATGAAGCATTTTGTAAACATTGGTTGGCTGAGTGTGTTTTCAGCTATTCTTATTATAAATCACATATTTCTGGAGGGACCAGGAAACTGATTATCTCCTTCTTTTTACTTTAACAGGGTATAAAATGCACATGGAGGGGTTTGTTTCTTGAGTGAGGTGTTTGAATCTGTTTGGAGGTCAGACGGCGGAGCTGCACACGATGTGCAGGAGTCCAGGTCAGTGTGGAGATCTGCAGCAGTGAAGAGTTCTGCCAACATCAGCACACAAAAGATCAAGTGTGTGTACATGAGGCTCATCCTCGCTGTGGTTTGAGTGGATATCAGAGCAAATACTGCAGAGAAGCAGAGCAGCAGCTCTAAAGCCACTCTTATAATAATCTAAACAGTACTACTTTATTACAAATAACTGCAGCATTCAAACTGACTATTATTATTATTATTAACACAAATTGAGTGGTGACAGTTACTGTAAGTGGTCAAATCCTTGTTGGTATTCTTCCATCAGTTTGATATTGTTCTGACAGGAATGAGCAGCCATGTCGGACAGTCAGGATACTATTTCTCAGTGAGTGTGAGGTGGGAGACTCAGGCCATGACACTGGTGTAAAAGAATATTCCAGATGGGTTGTAAAAGGTGTGATTTACATTCCAGGGCACTAAAACTCTTCCTCTGTGATTCAGTCAGCATTGTTGCTTCTCTATGCAGCTGAAAAGATCTAAGTAGGACGTGTCCCAGATGACACAGGAGCTAGGGTTGTGGAAAAGCTACCTGGTGGTTGTTAGGTGGATAGGATGGCTTGGTGAGAGTCGAAGGGTTGCACAACTAAACATGACTCCAGAAAAGATTGCGAAAGAAAATGTAACTAACAAAAAGATTTGGGTAGAATTGTGCAACCCCGGTGACTCGGGACAGAGGAGCAGGATGAGACGGGACGGGTTTCTGTAAGGCCAGTGTGCAGACTTTACCTGAAGGGTCAGCACGATGTTCTCTGGCTGAGGGAGGCCAGAGCACATCAGATGAAGAGGGCATGCAGAAGACAAAGGCAACGCAGCGTCAAAGAAAGAGCAAAGCCACCGAAACAAAAACATGTGGATGAAACAGAGCAACAAAAAGAGAAATCAAAGAATGTGTATCCACGTAGCTGCATATTGTCGCGCTGCACACTGACGGCTTCTCCCATAATTGAGAGGAAGGTACAGAGTGAACTCTCGCTGTACTTCTGTTACATCTCAGGAGCTGCAAGAGCTAGAAAACGTCTTCGGCTGTCAAAGTGGTTCAGCATAAAAACTCAAATGATGTATCTCTCTCTAAATTCACAGGTTGTGCCAGAAGCAATTACCATTTTTTTTCTGAGCCGTCAGTTAAAAGATGGTCTTTCCTTTGCTCGTAAAATGTATTAAATCCTCGCTTCAGAGAAGTCCGTGACTACAGAATATCTCCAAGGCGCTTCCTAACTAGATTTCTATAATGAATCAAATATGATGCAGTAAGGTGAAGACGCAGACGCAGACACAACGTTACCTTCTGGTATTCCGTCTGAATGGCTCCAAACTTGTCCTTTGCCAGTCTGACAATAAGATCTGCAACAGCACAGAGAAGACAAACAACATGAGGAGATTCTTTTTGTTTGAATACATTTCAGCGCGGAAGGCAGCAGCTACATCCAGCTGACTTCACAGGGACGTCGCTGCATTCTCACAGTATTAAAAGTGGAAAAGACGGTAAATGAAAACTTCCTCGGTTCTTTGTGGTGAATTTAAACTCCCCTGTGGTTTGTGTACATTTTGCTGATTTATTTTACAGCCCAAATACTTTCAGCCTCTAAATCATGTGTTAGGTTTAGAAACTTTCCCCCTAAACTGCAGAATATAAAAAAAAAAAAGCTTGCTGTCAAGCTGAGCAGCGAGTTGACATCTTTGACAAGATGGTGTCAGGAAAGCGTGAGCCAGACTCTGACGCTGCCGCCTGCCTTCATCCCGACTCTGCCCTCTGGGTTTACATCAGGGAAGTCTGACAGGATGAGGAACTCTTATTTTATTTATTCCTGGACTGACATCATGTTCGGATCCTGTTGGTTCACATTCTGTTACTTCCTTAACTCAGAAGAACTCTAAGTGGAGATCTATTTTGGGAAACTTCAAAATTCATTAAACTCTAATGGTTAAAATGAAAACTACCTACTGCATAAATAATCTCGTGCTTTAGGAAAAAAACAGAGCTACAAAACTGCAGACATATAACTTTAATTATGTAAGAACGACAGTAACATTATTATTATATTAGATTATTTTTTGATTTATTGATTTGATTTTTGTCCTTCAGTGTTTCTCAAAGCTGCAGATGATTCCTCAGATGTCTTGTTTTGTCTACAACACAAAGACATTGAGTTTCACGGACACTCCATTCATCAACTCATCAAAGAAACACGAGCTGCAACAACAAAGCAGAGACATTTATAATAGATACTGCAAAATACTTTAACCTTAACTTTCAGATGCTAGAAACAGTTTGAGTCAGTCCTCTTAAATAGTGGAAATCGTGGAGACGTTGCAGAACCAGCAGAAGAACCCGTCTGTGATCCGGTTCTGTACGTCTCTGTTGTCTCATCACACCTGAAGCTGCTGCGACTCATCTCAGTGATGACAGACGGCTTCTGCTCGCTGGGTTCCAAAAATAAGATGCTAACAACAAACGAGCTTTTCCTCCTTCAGCAGTCTTTTTCTGAGGGGAGATTTTCTCTGGAGGTGAATTGTTGACAAGAAGTGTTTTTAATTTAACACAGAACAGACTTCTGATCCCTGCCAATTATTCAGAGCCTGATGTTGGTCTGACTGCGAGGAAGCTCCAGGCTGATGTTGTGTTAGTTCTCACAGCTGTTGAGGATGAGAGGAGCTCCTGTCTGATTGTCTTTATTTAAACATTTGTTAAAGCAGGATTGTTTGACTGGGCATGTTTTCTTCCTCAGATTGGATTTGTATAGCTCCACACTTGACCTTTCTGCTACTCCCAAAGATTAATACTAGTTGTGACAGAGCTTGAACAGGTGCAGCTCCAGTGCCTTGCTTAAGGGCAGTAAACAGAATAAGATTGTCATTTTTCCTTCCAGAATTGTCCCACCGAGTTCTCCTTTATAGGTCAGCTCCTCCGCCCAGGACGGCTGTCATCAGTCACTGTTGTGCGATTAGAGGTGAGGTGTAAAATGAGTCGAGCTCAGCTGCCCCTGACCTTCTAGTGACGCTGTGTTTGAATTTGAACCCATGAGACACAAACTGTAATTAAATCTGCACAACAAGCTGTCGAGCCTAAATATTGAAGTAACATGTCAAAACACGAGCTGATGTTTTCTGTGGTGAGAAGATATCGGTTCCTAAAGTGAAGTGCTAAAGCAGAGAGAACTGGATCAACAGCAAACTGTTGATTATTCTCTTGATTTATCGATTAATTCCAGCATCAGAAAATATACGACGGGCCGTCACTCACAGTCAGAATTCCTTCTTGTGAGCAGCTTTCTGACAATCTGCTGGTGTGACTCGTATTTATATCGAAGATGAAAAGTTAAGCCAGCTGGATCGATTTCAGTTTATGTATTTTTGTTCTGATGAAGTTCAGCTTTCTTATACCACAGTGACGAAGCTGGTTGGATTTTAATTGTGTGTGTTTTATCAGAAATATCATCAAAAAGTGAAACTCCAGAGAAACATGATGGTTCTGCTCGACAGTCATCAGCGTTGGATCGTTTCACACAGAACAGTTCATCATCCAGACATGTTGGCACAATTCATTAACATGTTGGCACAATTCATTAACATGTTGGCACAATTCATTAACATGTTGGCACAATTTAAAGGTAATAAAACAAATTTAACAATCACATTTCAGATTGAAACAGAAGAGGGATTTATTTTCCTGCTCTTGTAAACGGATGCAGAGTTGCTACGTTCTTTTTCAGTGACTTTAGAGATTTTTTTCTCTTTTAATTTAGACGTCTTTCAAGCTTTGTGTTGAAAACCCCAGAGAGACAGAGATCCTGTTTACATCCAGAAGCTACTGGGGATGTAAAGACAGACAGAAACAAACTAAAGTCTTGTGGAACAGTGTGAAATGCACGACTTTGACATCGGACTCAAGGATTTGTGGGTTTCCATCTTCTCTTGCTTCATGTCAGCTCTGAGACCATTTAATGAAGCTCTACAGCAACAGGTCCCAAAATTCACCTGAGAGCTATTTAACCAAAGTGTAATTGTGATAATTGATGAATCATAAATAAATAAAAGAGACGGAAGAAGTCAGGAGGTTTTCTGCCTCTGACAAATGTTTGTCCTAACAAAACTCCTATTTCTGAAAAATGACTGAGCTTGTCACTGCCGGGTGAACTCAGCCGAGAGGAGGCATGAAGAATAAAAGGAGCAGTGGAGGATGAAGAAAGAATGGACAGGCGGAGATGAAAGACGGAGGGATAAGAGAGGAGCAAAATAAGAGAGGTGAAAATGAGAGAGGGCTGGATTGAATCCAGTTTCTAGTGAGAGGCGTCTAATCCCTCTCCATGGACCAAACGCTCACATTAACCCCCGACTGACTGACGCTCATCTCTGTGAAGCCTCATGAATGTATGTGAGGATGCTGCCGTCCTCTAAACCAACCTGCTGTTTGTCATGTTGACTGTATGTTAGTTTCAGACGACTCCACCACTGTGAACCGCTCTCTGAGGAAGCTGCTGGTAGTGTGAATATATGAGAGGATTAATGTAAATGTAATGCACGGAGGAAGGCTTCACTGTACTGCCTCAGCACTGAGAACTGGAGGTGAGATTTAATGAAGCGCAGGATGAAACCGAACCTGTCGGAGTCCAGCAGGTCTCCATCTTTGTTCAGCTGCTCGCTTTAAGAATAGCAGAAGAAGAAGATATTTTAATGGCTGTCAACAGTTGGTTTCCCTGAATACTGGATGCATCCCTGAACCAGAATGACACAGTTTCCTTTTTTGGTTTCAATCAGAAGAATATTTGTCTCCTCAGCATCATTCTCGTTGTTCTAGTTGTTTCCACTGGGCTTGTAAATAAAACCTGACGTCTGCTGGATCCTTCATTGAACAGTTCCGTGTGCTCGTACACAGAATATATTAGATTCCAGTCCATGTAACCTGAGCCTAACATCTGTCTGCACTTTTCCCCTTCATTTTCCTCTGCGGTGTTCAGAAAACATAAAGCATGGCTTCATATGATCAGCCCAGACTGCACTTGGCCCTTAATTGTTTTTTTATGCTTGGATTTCCTGCTGGCTGCCAGATATCAGCATTTTTCTCTGTAGTTGGTTCAAAATATGCAACACAGAGCTCACAGACGCCATAAACAGCACATCGTTCCTGCTGTTAATACTGCAGGCGCTGGTTTCATCTGAAGAGAAAGTACAATCCAGAAATAGTGGAAAATACAGAGGCTGGAGATAACGAGAAGTTGTTTTCATCTGAGGCTAAAGTTCAGCATCGGTAAAAGAAACATTGGTACAATTAATCCTGAGTTAGAGTCTGGACTTCTGCTTGGATTCCTCTTTGTTGTCATTGATTCCATCAGGAACATTTGTCAGAATCAGAATCAGAATTTACATTTTAAAAAATATGTGTCATTAATTCCTGGAGGTGTCACAGTTCTGTCAGTCAGATCAACACATCATGTGTTTTACAGCCACAGCTGGCAGTTACATCCTCAACACTTCTGAATTATATGTGTGTTTTACAATAATTCAGCGTTTGGTTGCTGGTTTGGGTTCTTTTAAATATATTTACCAAAGTAAAGATTTCTGACTTTGGGATTTAACGATGAACAACAAAAGAGATAAAGTTTAGTTTATAGTACAAAGTACCTGTGAAGTAAACATTTGACGTTCTCTAGTTCAAGAAATCTTTAAGTTGAATTTTAGTATTTTCTGTGCCATGTGTGGTTGTGATCCTCCCAGCAGCCCCTGGATTAAATGATTTGACCTTCAGTGAGTGAGACAATAAACACGTACAGTCAGCTGTGTATTGACTGTCTGTACGTTCAACAGGTTGTCACAGACGATGGTATTTATCTCCAGCACCATCTACACGTCACAGCTGGGATCTGGTTACCTCTCAGCACGAGAGCATCGACTTGATCAGATAACTTCCCCGCAGCAGACTAATCCATGGAGCTGCTACAGTGCAGCTGTGACACCGTCAGCACCACGTTTGTACAGAGCGGCTTTATGTTTCTTTGTCAGGTTGATATCTATATTTATATCCTCCTGTCAGTTCGATCTACGCTCTCTGTAGAAGTCTATTCAAACCTCTGTCTCCCTCGTTATGCAGAGCCTGAGCTTCACACATGTACCTTTATCCATTTTTATATCCATATCTGTACATTATGTAAAGGGCTGATCTGTATATTAAATATTGTGTAAATAAAATAACTTAAATAAAATGCTGACTGCTGTCTTGTAATGCAGGCAGAGTCTTGAAGTGGTTCTGATCCGTCCACACTCACATTCATCCTGCCGGTCCGGATTCGCCTCAGTGGCTGTGAACCGTCCCAAAGGCAAATCTTTGTGTCTTTACTTTGTTATTATAGCTGCAGGTCAAAAGTGTCTCTCTTGGTTAACAATCAAGACAATTTGTTCAAGTTGTTCTGTTGGACTGTAGATTTCTTTAGAGGCTGCTGAATAAACTAACAGCTGTTTCTGAACACAGCACACAGGATCCACGGAGCAGCTCGCTGTGCAAACATTTAGCTTCCACTTAACTCTCGTCCTGCTGTGTGTGTAGCCGTTAGCTCTGTAGCTGTTAGCTTTGTTAGCTCTGTTAGCTCTGTAGCTGTTAGCTCTATTAGCATTGTAGCTGTTAGCTCTGTTAGCTCTGTAGCTGTTCGCTCTATTAGCATTGTAGCTGTTAGCTCTATTAGCATTGTAGCTGTTAGTTCTGTTAGCTCTGCAGCTGTTAGCTCTGTTAGCTCTGCAGCTGTTAGCCCTCTGAGCACCTGCTAAGTGCTAACCAGCTCTCTTCCTGCTGATTTCAACACGGACTCATCACCAACAACAATATAAGTTGTGACAGTGTTTCTGTTGCTCATCATGTTTATGTAATTGGTGGTTTTCTTTCACAGCTCAGCTTCTCTTTTCTCTTCGACAGTAGCTGTCACAGCGCGATGTTGTCACGAGGCCGTCTGTACGCAGAGGAACATCCTGTGCTTGTTACTGAAGTGCAGCTTTTGAGATGACTGACCTCCAGCATCAACTATTCAGGAATATCATGCAACATACAGTCTGTGAAAAGCCAATAACTTTGTCCCTGTAGGAGATTAAAGTCTTTTTCAAATTAAATGTCACATCAGTTACACTACACAACTATAAAGTGATGGATAATGAAGCTTGCTGGCGGGGCGGACACGTGGTAAAGTGTTTGAGGGCGTGCGACACTTTCTCAGACATAATGTATTTTTTTCTCTTTTCTCTCAGCCACTGAAAGGTCAAAAACATTCTCTTCGTCTCTCTCCTGCTTCCTTTTATCGACAGTATTATGACTTTGACATTCAGGCTCTCGCTCCTCCAGCCTTTAATGTTGGAACCCTTGTCACTATATGTGAACCTTGTCTGATGCTCAGACACTCAGCTGAAGTCGATTTATACAAAATGTAAATTTACACGCAAAAAGAATCCCGATGAATGCAGCAGAACGATGATGTGATGCGAGTATTAATCTGCACACCCTGGGATCTATATTCAACATCAGCATCAGGCTGCAGCTTCATTAACCAACAGAGCAGCTCGTGCTCCTCAGATTCACTTCATTAAAATAGATCCCATGATCTCATCAGTGTTCTAATTTGACAGACATTAAAAGGCCAGACTTGCTAAATGACCATGTTTTCTGTGCTGTAGGTTTTCTACACTGATATGTCTACAACAGGCTAATATCATATAATAACATATCATTACCCACCTTAGCTGGAATTATCCCAATGAACCCTTGGTCACTCGTCAAAGAGAAAGAAATAGACCATTAATTTAGATTTTTATATAGTTTTGTGATCAGGATATAATGTTTCTCCCAAACAGTAACTCTGTTTCCATGGCAACACCTGAGAAGACTAATATCTGGGCCTCACATGAGACGAGGAGACGTGAACGACGGTTTTGGCTTTGACATTGTGCCAGAAAAATTCTAAGTTTTTAACTCGTGTTCCTGTTTAACAGAGGGACTGGCCAGCTTGTCAGCCACGTCAGTATCCATTAATAATCAATCTCAAGATCGTCACAGTCAATATGTTCTGTTAGCCGCAGGTTGAACAGTGGACGAGATGCGAGACGATTGCTTGTGTTCGTTCGTCAGGTGAAGTCCTGTGATGTTCAGTATGAAGCACTGAAGGACGACGCTGTGATTAATATTCACATTAGTTTCAGGTTATAGCACGTTTATTTAGTGTGCGAATAGACAGTTTCAGTAGAATTACGTATATTAGGTGTCTGTTTATCAGTCAGTAATTGTCAACCTGCAGCCAATCAGAAGCAACTATTCACCCAGACTCGTTTATAGTCATTTCTGCTTTTCCCACAGGTGAACTGCAGAAACTGGAACGTGTGGAGCACATCTCGATCACGGACCTGCTGCTGTGACATGCAGAAGTGCACTTGTTACTTAAAAATGTTAATACTTGCTGGTGTCAGAATTTAAGCTTGGTTATTATTAATATCCTCGCTTATTTTAAGATGCTCTGCATAGGAACATTTGGTAAACAGCTGAGAAGGAAAAGCAGACTGTGGAAGTGACAGGAGGAAAAAATAAAAAGATCTGGAACAGGCTGAGACAGACGGACAAAGAAAAACAGCCGAGAGAAAGACTCAGGGAGGAATGAAGGGATGGAGTGTGAATACTAACAGAGAAGTGGACGGAGAGATTGATCTCTACACAGGTGTAAACAGACAGATGACAGTCAGACGGCCACGTGGAAAATGAAAGATAAAGTAGACGACATGGAAAATATGGTTTCCATGCTTTCCTACGAGCTGTGCAGCTTGTTGGCATCTCGGCTATCTGAACCCACATGAACTGAAAAAATCCAATCAACTTGCTCCAAAAGCCACCAGCCGAATCAACAAAACTCTAATATTCCCCCTCCTAAGCCCCGGCAGCCGTCTGTGACAACAGCCGTTGCTAAAAGGCTTATTAAAAAAATAAATAAATGAAGAAGTTGGTAAGCCTGGCCATGAGATACACGTCCACACCACACAACTTCATTCAGCCCTGCTTTGCTTGTAAGGCGCACGGTGCAACAAAGCAGACAGCCGGCTGGGGATTTTTCCCTCAACAGAGGAACGCTGTTGCCAACTACGTGGATTCTCCCTCACAAAGTTATCTGAGGACACACAAACAGGAGGCAGCTCTGTGTTCACAATCATATTCAGCAGGAGTCGTACTCTAAAGCAGACGGGGAACTCTGCTCGGCCTCTCCGAGGCTTAAGTCACATAAATCCGAATTTTTGCTGGTGCTTTATTATTCACATCATGTGTAATAACTCAAGAGGTTTCCATGTACATTCATTTTATTTGAGCTTTTATAGAATGAATGCTAATGTTGCTCCGTATCTCCTGGATGTTTATCTACTGTTGTTCCTCAAACACACTAAAGAGTTGTTTCACAGCCAAGTCCCCAAAACATACATTAAAATAATATTAGCTGATCGATACTAACAGCAAAGTGAGTGAACACATGAAGCATCAATACAAGAAGAAGAACCAAAAGAACATTTCAGCAGCAAAGGACAGAGATCCAGCAGAGCACCACCCACACCGGAGGTAAAACCACGACCACAGCCTGGAAACCAAAATGTAGATGAGCTGAAAGAAGAATATTTCCAGAGTAATAACTGCACATGTCTACCAATATGCTTTGCTGCTGGCTGTTGTTGGTACCAGGACACCTTTTGACACTTCGGGAGGTGTCATCGGGCCTCAGGCTGAGATCAGACACCAGGCGTTTCTCAAAGTGCTGCTGTGAGAGTCTAAGAAGAGAACGGGCTAAAAGCACTCCAGGAGCGTTTCTTCATCCTTGTTGCTATGCAACCAAACAGTTTTCAGTATTTTTAGATAATGGATTTTGCATTTCTGTGTTTACTAGAAGTCTTGACTTAGAGAGCTCAACGTGAAGATTGAGAGAAAAGATAATTAGTCTGATTTATATCCTCTGTGTCACGTCTACAAAGAGCTCCAACAACCACACTGAGCTGCAGCATCACTGGAGTCTGAGAGTCCCACTGGGTCAGCTCTGTCTTCTGAAGCTCTGGAGGAGCTTTGTGAAGGCTAAAAACAATAACCCCTCAGCTCGTCTTTACAATATAACAGAACGGTCTCAGTGCCGGAGGCTGGAAGGATTCCTGACTCTCTGTTGGTCTGTCAGGCTGTGATATCCGTCCTGTAACTTTTGGGTTGTTGTGCCTCTAAATCTGTTTGGAAACTGCTAGAAATCCGAGGAAAAGGAAGAAGTTGTGAGCTTAAGCTTTTGATTCATTAATTTATTTTATCTATCTGACATCATATAAACACTCTGACAGCTTGTGAGCCATCGTTACTGATCATGTGCTAACATGTCTGGAGCCACTTTGTATGTCTCGGCACCAGAGATGGACTCAGACTGACGCTTTGTGTTTCCAGTCGTCCGTCCGTCTCACTCTTGTGAACGAGATGTCTTGAGGGGATTTCTGTGTGTCCACGTTTACTCCACGATCAACTGATTAGAAGTTGGAGGTCAAAGGTCACTGTGACCTCTCAAAACACATTTTTACACAAACGTCTAAAAGGAATAAATGACATTAATACATTTTATATCAACAAGGTCAAAGGTCAACTTCACTGTGACATCATAGTATTCTGCACAAAAC
This sequence comes from Spondyliosoma cantharus, assembly GCA_900302685.1. Taxonomy (NCBI): domain Eukaryota; kingdom Metazoa; phylum Chordata; class Actinopteri; order Spariformes; family Sparidae; genus Spondyliosoma; species Spondyliosoma cantharus. The sequence continues at coordinate 23,147 of OMLP01018945.1, forward strand.
GCTCTGGACATTTTTCAGTGCCGTAGCTCAGAAACAGCATCTCGAATGATGCCTGGAGGCAGAAAACTGCAAGGCAATTACTGGAGAAGAGCCTGTGAGAGGCGGTTTTCACAGACCACACTGGTAAACATGGCTAATGTGTCCTGGAGAGACGGATGCATCCACATCATCCGGCTCAAATGTGCCTCAAAACACTTCTGGAGGATTTCAGTCCTCCTTGATTCTCCTTGGATCATTTCCAACTGGACTTATCGAGCCGCCGAAGACACATTAGCTAATGAAATGTACATTTCATGTGCAGCAAAGGTTAGGATCATATACGTTAAAGCTCCATGACCAAAGTGCAGTACGTTAAAAACTTAATGTATACAATCTGGCTGAGATGTGGACCTGACGAGCCGTCACCTGTGTGGTTGTAGCCAGAATCAAATCTAAAACATACAATAACATCCTGACTTCCATTTCCTTTTTCCTGTTTCCACACAGCCAGGTCCTGAGTCAGAAGATAAAAGTGAGAGGTAGAGACATTATTAAATGTTTTAATCTCTGTGTTTTCATTGTAAAATACTGAATACTTTTACTTGTTTCTGCCTCTAAAGAGAACTAAAACTTAACAACCCAAGAATGAAACGGCAGCATTTCAAGACGCAACCTCTGGTATTAAAATGAATTCCCACTATAACTCCGAGAACAGATGTCATCATAGTACCATCGACATTTAAATGACATCAACTTTATGGTACTTATAGTTGCATTTAATAAGAACGTGTCATAAACATGGATATAAAAATGTGGTGTAAACTATGATTTTCTACAGTTGGATCAGATCCAGGTGGGTAAATGTGAACGTGAGTGACTTGACATTTAACTGAAATGTTTCTGATAAAGGAGAACAATGTGTGTGTGTGTGTGTGTGTGTGTGTGTGTGTGTGTGTGTGTGTGTGTGTGTGTGTGTGTGTGTGTGTGTGTGTGTGTGTGT
>OMLP01018945.1:25087-36648 GCA_900302685.1 Spondyliosoma cantharus
ACACACACACACACACACACACACACACACACACACACACACACACACACACACACACACACACACACAGATGAAAATAAATCTGGGTGACATGGCAACAGACCCTAATAAAGAGTGTTATATTGCACAGGGACTTTCTGCAATCTCATGTACTGACTTGGAGAAAAGGCGATATGAGTGCTGTGTGCTGCAGCTCTGGGTGATGGAGTCGACTGATATGCCTTCAGAGAGTCGCACCGTCGGCCGTGTGTCATCTCTGCTGCGTTTATTACACTTGAAGAGCGGCGAACAAGACGATTAGTATTCTGCAGACGGCCGTCCATAACAGGACTGTAAAGAACTTAATCTGCTCAATTTGAAAAGTTAAATTAAAAAGTGATGCCCTGGTTTTTATTGATATGCACCGACATGTTTGATATTCTTTTCAGGTTTCAGGTGAACCTGCGCTAATTTACTGAGAGATTTAAAGACGAGTTGTGTGAGCAGACAGTTTGTTCAGTCTGGAGAACACGTGGCACGTTTACACGCTCCTCAGCTGCAACTCACGATTACTTTCATTATCGATTAGAGCCAAACCAATATATCGGTTGGCTGATTTTATGTTGGCATGTCACAGAGATATTGGAACTGGCCTGAAAACACTGCAGAAAAAACATGCTGTGTGATTTAAAACCATCACATTTCCAGTGAATTTTACTGTTTCAGTGCACTCACGTCATTTTAGACAATAACGTTTATTGATAATCTGTAAAAATATCCTATCATATCTCTATTACAAGTGTCTGAGGGATCACTGCAAAAATGTGTCTATATCAACCATCGATGAGTTGACGTCTCATCTTCAAAGTGACGTCTTCATTTTGCTTCTTTAGTCAAAGACTCTTCACTAACTATGATACATGAAGAAAAACAGCTCATCCTCATATTTAAGAAGCTGGAAGCAGCAAATCTTTGATATCATTGTTTGGAAAGTTATTAATCGATTATCAAAATAGTTGGCAACAACTTTCCTTCAGTGACTGCTGACTGCTGTTCTACCTGCTGTTCTCTGCATCCTGACATATCAAACCACCTTCACAGCTTCAGACGACATGTGAACTAACAATAACAGTGTCTCAGTTCTGCTGCACACAAACTGTATTATTGTTTTTATTGAGGCTGCATTAGGACCTCAGTAGGTTTCACACAAAGTGCTTCTTGGACCTCAAACATCCTGTGAAACTTTCTCTCTTCGCATATTTGGAAGTTGAAGCTGATTTTTTAAACTTCCACTTCACAGCTACTCCAGCAGTGAAGAGGTTCAAAGGATTTAAACTTCTCTTTTAGGATCTGTTTTCACTCTTCACACAACTTCTTACATCACGACTCACTTTTGTGTGAACGCCACAAATGTCTTCAAGGTGGAAATGTTCAAAGTGTGCATCCTTTGTATGATTCATAATGTCAAAACTATTAACAATAAACAGCTCAGAGCTCCTCAAAGAGAATCAAGGAGCCACGCAGTTCGTCTGGATGAACATACACAGATAGATATATCTGCAAGGGAAGAAAACCCCGACGCTCCTGCAGAAAATGTGAGGGAGGTGACAGAAGCAGGTGACTTCAGTACATTTAATGTGAGTGTAATTTGAGTGTAACCTGTATATCTTGTACCTATTAGAAGTGAGAAATCTAGTAAATTAAGATTCTTTTGAAAGCGCTTTAAATCATGATCTACTTGCTGCGAGCCTTTGCAGGCTTCTAACCTGCAGGCTAAGCAGCCATCTGAAAGTTCAGGGACGAAAGGACATTTAGTCTGTAGTGCAGTCTGGTCAGCATGTTGATCGCTGAACAGACAGCCAAGAGGATTGTCTCTGCAGCCCGGCCCGGGTAAACAACATCCCAGATTACCATCAGCTAATGAAGGCTGAAGCCGCGCTGCAAAGGTGACAGAGAGAGACAGGAACGGTGACCTGCAGGCCAATCAGAGGAGAAGGAGGACAATCTAACAGCCGACAGGTAACAAGAGAAACTGTCCGGGGCAAAACTTCCTGAGGAGGATCGAGCTCCAACATCTCCAGCATCTCTGTGTGTAACGTCTGAGTACAACGTTGTGTTTAGAAACATGTTAACAGACACTCCTTCACTCAGTCATGTGTATTTTTAAAATAAGCACTAACATTTTTACATTACGATGTTTATGCTCTTCTCTGGACCACAGCAAGGATTTGATTTCCCAAGTTGCTCTGCTGGTTGTAGCGTCCTCAGAACTGAACGGCAGCACCAATACTGAACAGAACTTCTCTTCATACGTGTGATAAAGTCAACCAGTGCTGGGGGATTGATCCGAAACCACTCGGGATGAATGCTACATTTCCAGATTGAGCATACTTGACACACATCTTGTCACTGAGAGCTACATTACAGCCTCTGTGAGACGTGACGCAGCCATGTTCCTGTGACACATCCCACTCAGCCAAGACTGCGAGCATCCTGTGAAGGAGTGTGACGAGCGGCACTGAGGCTAAACGACAAGTTGGAGAGGAAGCCCGTTTAGAGTAGTCATCTCCGGCGATGGCAGGTTGACCCCTCACCGCCACACATCTCTTACAACTCACCATCCCCAGAGTGGGCTCGTAGCGGGCGCCGCTGAACCGCCACTGAAGCAGAACAAGGGGACAGAGAATGCATGACTTGCCATCCATTCAGCAGGACTGAGCCGCCTCGCTTCGCTTTGCCCTCGCCTCTCCTGCTTGGCTACCCAGGCCTGACCCAAATGTGACGTCCCAGAATGAGACATGGCTTTAACGGCACCCGGGGAAGTGGCAGCTCTTACTCCAACAAACTCCCTCTATTTATTTATTTTCCTTTTTTTTCCTTCTTGCTTCTTTAAATAAGCTGATATGTTCTCAGCCTTTCTTGCTCGAGCGATCTTTTGATTTTCGTCTGTGCTTTCACTTGGTCTGACTTCTCCCACATCTCTCACCTGCTCCGTCAGACAGCTGGGAGCTTAAGCTGATGGTGGCATTATAATATTACCTTGAAATGTCTCAAACGTTCAACTTATCTTAATGCCATAGCTTTTATCTCCCCTTACTTAGTCTGCTAATATGCCAGCACCATGTGGAGAAAGCTTTCTACATGAGTTGCATGGCTTCCCTCTCCGTATCCAGGAGCTACTTGATCAGTTTATTGATCTACTTCTTCCTCTTTGTACTGTAAGAACACACTCAATGACTCTGTGAACGGCCTTTCACTGTGAACTGTGTGAAAGGTGTCATTGTGATGGAGTCCTGCAGGACCAGTTGAATTCAATAGTTTGTATTGTCTAATTAAACCTTAACAAAAGTGGCACCAATGGGAAAAATCACCTTTCATTTATAAAGAATTTCTTTGACTTGTAATTTGAAAAAGTAAACACGTCGTACCTACTGCATGACAACTTTAATGCACAAAAACTTTTTTTTTTTTTCTTTTGTGGATTTTCTCCAATGTCATATAAAATGTGTGATACGTTTGTCTGAACCCTGCGCGGCTGTTTATAGTTTCCCTGTGGAGGGTTTTACAGCGGTGGGTCGTTCTCACGGGGGAAATCATTTTATCTTTGTTTATGATAATAAACAGTGATAATGCCGTCGCAGTGTATTTTTGCGGTGCTGTCCGTCTGCCTGGGTGCAGCCGGTCTGAGTGGAGGTAATGAGTTCTGTTGCTGACGGACTCCACACAGCTCCTGACACACACACACTGTGACAGAGACTTGACCTCTGACTCTCTGATTGTCTCATTAGTCAGTATGCCTGGAGTGGCGTGTCGGTCATAAACAAACATCTGACGAGCCTATGAACAGTAAAAGTCTCTTAAGCTGCTGGTACTACATGTACACAGAGACGTATTAGCTTAATGGACTGTAAAAGCTCAATAAAACTACAATACGTCTAACAGAGCCATAATGTAGATCGAGTCTTCGCTCTGCTGCTGATTTAAATGTCACAAACTGTTTCCCTCACTCTGAACTTCACTTCATCCAGGGAAACGCTTTGTTTTCAGGAGGCTCTTCTTTCAAGTCCACAGAGTTAAGATGTGCCTGAAGCCACATCTTTTAACTTCAAGAAATTAAATCACCGTAGCAGCTGACGCGGGGCTGAGCTGCTGTCCTCCACATCTTTACCTGCCAGTGAGCTTCATGGATGTCAGACTTGAGCTGTGTCTCCTCCATTAAATCACTTCCTGTAAACACAAATGCTTGTGTTGTTCTGTCATTACCATTTGGTAACATCATTCCCATTTTAGGAGATTATAATTTGTCATCTGTCCTTCAGGTGGTTTTGGAGAGTGTTTAGCAATGTTTGTGGATTTGTCACATATTCAAATGACTCAATAGTCAATTTGGAATCAAGCTTTTAATTTCCGACCGGCCACCTCGCCAGGCTGGCTCAGCCTTCAGAAAGACTAATCCCAGATTTGTGGATCCATTTCAAGAGTGACAACATGTAGCTGAAGGCTATTTTGATATCTTTTCACAGGACGGGAGCTGCAGGCGAGGAATTAAAGTGCTGTACAATGTTTGGTTTTGTGTTCTGATTACGCAGCGTGATCTTCTCTAACAAAGGCGGGGCAACGGCGGCTTAAGTGTAAAAGAATCCGGCGTGTGACGAGAGCGTTAGCAGTTTGTACCTCTGACCTGATCCTCTGGGCTGGAACTGAAAGCCGGTTCTGTTTCTCTGAATGACTAACAACCAAATGCAACACAGTGACACAACGAAAATACAACAGATAGTGGGACGAAGAATATGTTCCTCCAGAACAAAAGCTTGATGACTATAACACAAGTTATCCTGCCAGGGTTTGACACATGGAAGCCGACTGAACACTGAAGAATTTGGTTACAAATACTCGACTATCTATTAGACAATGTTGTGTCTGGATCCAGAAGATCATCAGGTCTTCTCTGGGCTGAGAGCCGTCCTCTATCCAGGGTTTGTGGAAGTCCAGTCGGTGGCTTTGGTGAAATCCTGCTGATAAACCAACCAGCCAACACAAGTGTGGAGACGTAACTTCCTCGGTAATAAAAGGTAATGAATTTCCCAGCTGGACTGTTCACACTGAAGGGGAAGCTACATTTAGAGGTGGTACAACTGCATACAAAGTACATTTAAAGACACCAGTTTGCAAAGTGTGCCGCAGTTTGACGCAGAGAGATTTGAACTGTGTTAAACGTACATGGACGAGATAAGAAGTCACCGTATTTTAGAAACGAGAAACGAGTTCCACCAGATCGGTCAGATGTTGGGCAGTATGTACAGAGTCCAGTCTGAACCTCTTTCCTCTTCAGTGTGATCTAACTTTATCCACAGCCGAGTTCAAATTTCATGAAGATATCCGGCTTCCAAATGCAAAAAACCTTATTTCTGAATCTTCAACTAGCTCCTGTCAGAGGCCAGCAGTATATAATTTAATACCAACAGTCTGAATGACAAGTAGAGCTACAAGATGAAGAGTTCAGCCAACATTCACTGGATAAAAATATAAATGTATCTATATTATTTGAAGGACGCTCAGCACATACGCACTATGAAAACTAAAGGTCACATCAGCCATCAGTGTGAGTAAGTGCCAACTAATAAAACATCTGTAAACATGGACAGAAAGATGGAGACTTGTGATATTTACTGATCACCTGTGACGGCCTCCTTAGCTCAGCGCTGCAGTGACACATCGCCTCTGGCAATCAGCTGGCATGATGTTACAGGCGAGGAAAGCTGCGCCTGTGTGTGTCCTGAAGCGTCCCAGTGCCGACGGCCGTCACTGTCAGCAGTGACGTGACCGTGTGTGACAGAGCAAAAACACTGCAGAGAAACATATACATCACTTTCTCTGATGCAGCTACAGTACGAGTCGGTCGAGCCAAGATGCAACGTTTACGGAGCGATTTATGTTGAACCTTTCTGATCTTCTTAGATTCACAACAATGTTTAATACATGGTGGATGAATGTTAGTTCTGAAACATATTTATCATTATTGTATCTGTTTGGTTGGATAATTAGATAATATGATACCATCATGTTTTAATGAATCCTCCCACAAACTATTTGATCTGTTTTAGAAACAGATGGAAGCTGAGAAAAATATCAAATATTGAGGACGTGAGCGCTTCTCTCTCATCCTGACATGTTTGTGCTCACGGCCTCAGGGCAGCGATCCAATCCTACAGAAGAAGAGAAAAGCAGCAACATGATCCCGTTTTCTGTGTCAGAGTCTGTGGATGTCACATAGACTACGATAAACAGATATTGTGTTTCCATCAAACTGTTTTTGAGCAAAACTGAGACACGATTCAGAACAACATGAACACAATCCATCAGGTTTGACCGTCAGTAGCCACCTGAATGTTGCTCATCTGTGTCAGCTAATGTGGCCACGAAGCCTGTGAGACGACAGAAACACCAGTCTAGAATATAATTACCAATGTTTTAGTATCACAAGTACAACCGGAACCTTAAACCAGGACAACAACAGTCTCCTCGTTCTCTTCAGGACGGCTGCAGACGGCTCAGCTGTCAGAATACTTCATCCTGCATCATCAGCCAGGAAAATAAATAATGTGGTCAAACATTAAGATTTAGGACAGATAGACAAAATCAAACCAGAAATTCTGCGTGTGTTGTGTTGTATGTCTAGACAAAGATGATATTTGTTTTTAAATCTGATATTCGTGTCTGTTCAGTACGTCTGTTATACTACAAGTCACCACTGAACATGAGCAGTTAGTTCAGACTGAATCTCTGTGTCATCTGTAACAACAGGGTTCCACACAGCAGATTACAACGGTTGTGTTAAAAAAAGTGATTGGCTTAATATTATGGATGAGGCACCATCAGAAGCATTTTTTTGTACGCTAACAGATGAAATGTCATTTGACTCTGGAAGGTTTCAGCCTGTAAGTCCGAGCTGTGGCTGCTCAGCTGTGGACTGCAAACCTCAGGAGGATGTTGTTTTCACAATCAAATCTGAAATGAGTCATCGAGTTAATGCACCACCGTGATAACTTCAACTGATGCAGCGTGTTTTGTCTCATTGTTTGGATTGTTCCATTAAATCCACCGTATGTGTCTCTGCGACCTGCAACCAGCTGTCCACAAACTGCCCCCTGACCAGACAAACACCGTCGGGTCTGTGTGCAAAGTTCAGCGGGTCACAGCGCAGAACCACGCTGAGAGAACCAGACACCAGCTCATCATTTCAGCCACTGATGCATCTGCTTGTTCTGTGATATCATGAACTGTGAAATGATTCGGATCTGCCAAACATTATGATTGCAAATGTAAACCCTTTTGGGAGATCATCACAGCCTCTGATGATAATCTCACAGATGCGTCCGCTGCTGTGAAGAAATCCATAATTAGGAAAATGTTTGCAACTGGCTGGAAAATGCTGAAACAGAATCGTGACTCATGTCTAAAGATTCATTTTTTCTGCTTAACGCCTTCAGCTAAAAGATGTCTTTGCAGTCACCCTCCTCCACAGAAATGTTAGAGTGCAGGGTCAGCAGCAGAATGGCACTCACACACTGAGTCTGTTGCTCAAGGACACTTCAGCAGAGCAGATGCTTGCTGTCATGGGGCTCGTGTCCCGACCTTCCAGTTGAAGGACACTCTCTTTAATCATTTTACAGCTATGTAGCAGGATAACGGCGCCGGCAGCATCAGCCGGTCCACACGTGGAACCAACGACCTGTGGGCACACTCACATTCATTATCTATCACCGGCTTTTATTTGGGCTTTTTGGTGCAATCACACTGAACCCTGGAGAGACGAGGGCCTTAAATGTGTTCAAGGTTAAAACACTACAACCAAACTAAAGTGAAATCATGACTTTTCCTGATCAAAAGTGCTCAAGCAGAGAGAATGATGGTAAAATGAGTTGCTTGTCGACGGCGGGGTTAACCCGCAGTTAACTAAAGCAGTTTACTGAACGATGCTCAAACACAGATGAAGACACAGAATCACGTCAGTTCTTGACATTTCCAGTTCAGCTGACAGACGCAGTGTGCAGTCGAATCCACTCAGTGATTTGTCACGCTTGTAATTTGTTTTTTGTTTAATTTAATGGCCTGTAATGATGATTAATAAGCCTTTGGAATAGATTATAAACAAAATTATGATATCATGTCCCAATTTGGAGAACTACAGTGTGTGAGTGTAAACAATAATTAGTGTAATTGTTCTGGATTCACGTGACACACCAGAGTTTTGGATTAGCCATTCTAGAGACTCATGTGAGCGCTGTCATTGTTTCAGCTGACGTCCATTTCATCTCTGTCCAACAAATGTCTCTGGTTCATTTCTGCTAAAACCCAAATTAGATGTCTTTAAACACGCGCTTCCTGTTTTGCTGTCAGCTCAGACGTTTCACTCTGACTGAGAGGATGTGCTCCGTCAACCAACAGAAACTCTGGTGCAGCTGTGTTTGTAGAAGGAAAAGCTATTGTGTTTATCACTATAGTTAGTACATTATCACACTTTAATCAGTCTGATCAATATTTAGTTCAGAAATGCATCAGAAACGTGACAATTATGTTGAACTTCCCAGCCTCTGTTTGGCAGTAACACCTCGATCACACTTACACCTTGTGTGTGTGAAAGTGGGATAAGGGCGCCTCATAATGCAGCCAATCACAGCTGAGACTGGAGTCACATCAGCTGCTCCACTGGAGCCACTTTCCTCACCTCACAACCAGCTTATCTAACCAACAAGCAGCTTCTCTAACCAGCTTCTCTAACCAACAACCAGCTTCTCTAACCTACAACCAGCTTCTCTAACCAACAACCAGCTTCTCTAACCACAACCAGCTTCTCTAACCAACAACCAGCTTCTCTAACCTACAACCAGCTTCTCTAACCAACAACCAGCTTCTCTAACCTACAACCAGCTTCTCTAACCAACAACCAGCTTCTCTAACCAACAACCAGCTTCTCTAACCAACAACCAGCTTCTCTAACCAACAACCAGCTCTGATTTCAGAGAATTCCAGAGCAGCAGACTTTGAGACGGTTACAGCCCGCAGCATCTTTTGACCATCCAACCCGACCAGCAGGGCCTCAGGGATGATAGGAAGAGAGTTGGGATGGAAGCCAGTGTAATCCAGCTTGGATTCAAAGCTGCTCCTGGCTAATGTCTGATCACAGGAAAATAAAGTGGACTAGTGGAACTCGGAGCTGGTTGTTGAGACTCGTCTCCAACACATCCTGAGTCAAGCTGTTGTACTTGGCCGTGTTCAGAGCCGACGGAGGACGAAGCGAGGTGGACTCTGACTGCATCAGCGACACAGAGTCGATGGACGGTGTTTTCCAGGTGTGTCACCTGTCATGTGGAGATGCTAACCACATTATAATCACCATCTTGTTGTTCACGTTCACTGAGATGCAAATTTAAAAAATGCACTACAGAATTATTATATATTCTATTTTTCAGTAGCAAAAATGAATTTCAAACTATCAACAACACTCGGCTGCATAATGACTAATTACTTTGTTACCTTGTTACCTTGTTACCTTGTTACCTCGTTACCTTGTTACCTCGTTACCTTGTTACCTTGTTACCTTGCTACCTTAGAGCTTTGCCTGTTAGAGTCTAAAAGTGAGGATAGTTTTTCCTGTGAGGCATCAAATTCAAACCTTTCTTTTTCAATGTCTCTTTTGCAATCCTCTACTACATGACTGGAATATATAAACCCTAAATATTCATAACTTTGACCCTCGTTGGCCAATACAATGGAGATTTATCAGCATTTAACTTTAACAGTCGTTCTTCCTCACAACATGAAAGACATTGAACCAATCGTCTTCTACTTTGTGATTCCAGTAGCGATCACAAAGCGCTTCGATCTCTGCTTTGTCCTTGGTTTAAAATCTTTTGAAGTGTTTCTCTTCACTTTCTCTGGTGTGTGCGTGTCCTTCACTGAACCAGAGTTGCTTCACGCCTCTGTGCTGTGAAAACACCCTCTGGACTCTCTTTTGATGAGTCTTAAATAAACATGGCCTGAGATCATCTCGCCTCAGCTCCATGAATCTACCTTGCAAATTGTACCAGCCAGACACATGTGAAGCATCACTGGCCGTGATAACTGCCGCCGAGTTTCCCTGGCAACTGTTACTTGTCTTGAATTAATGCAAGATTTCCACCAGTTGTCTGTTATCTGAATTCCACCTAGGTGTGGTTTCTCGTAGAGGGGGAAAGCAGAAGCTAATGAGGAAACACTTTCCAACAGGGATCTGCTGCACGACGCTGGCTGGCATCGTCTCCCGAGCGGCGCTCAGCCACAGGCGTGAACCGACACTTAGAACTGCAGGAGGAGCTTAATGCACCTCTATTCTCTCCTGATTTACACCGAGATGAATCAAAAGGCTCAGAAGATCCGACCTGAAATATGTTAAATGTACTGTTTTAGTTAATGACATTGGGGAGAGTGATGGATGGATATTAATGTCATTTTCATTGCACTGCTGACTGACTCCCTGTGAGTCAGACTGCATCAGGAAAATCAAACTCCCTGCCTCCGCGTGAAACGCTGAACAACGTGCACGTTGTTTTTTCTTCTTCTTCTGTCTTCTTTGTGTTTCTTGGCCTCTTGTTTCTTCTGTCACGTTCTGTTACTTGACTTTCTTCATTTTGTTGCTGATGCCAACAAAAAACACTTGTTTTCGTCTGTTGTCACTTCAAGTCCACAGTCACAAATGTTGCTTCTTCTTGTTCAAGTGCTCTTTGCTTTTGATATTTCTCCTCAAACTAAACTAAATTCTGACCGTTTATATACAAACCAGTTATTTTGGGGGTGTTTAAAGCCATTTATAGTCAGTTGTTGGTTGGTTAGACGGCTTGTGCGTGTGCATAAAACTTCAGGATGATTGAGATGTATGAGGAAGACGTGACGTGAAGACGTACGTGATATTTTTTCCTGCTGTGCTCGAGCACGGTCAGAGTAAAGAGGGCGAGCCTTCCTAATGCTCACGATGGTTTTTAATTAAGCTTCAACAGCAAAATACGTTTTTTAAAATACTTTACTGAGTGAGAACAGAACACACTCGTCTTCCTCCATATCATCAAACGTTCAACTCTTTTCCAGCTGTGCAGCGCTCCCCTAACATCCCCCCGCTGCCCTGCAAGAGACAAAACATCTCATTAATTCTGTATTTTTACTCTCATCACCTGCTTTTTGTCTCCAGCCCTTTTTACAGACATCATGCAGTACCACAGTAGAGAAGAAGCTCCTCCTTCACGCCGTCGCCTTTGTTTATTCACAGTGAACAAGACGCCGCCCCAGAGACTGATTCTATACAGCATGTCACAGTTCACTTATGGGCCAGTCAGCGGCTGGTAACAAGTGTCTGAATGAGACTACAGAGGTTGTCGGGGACATTAAACGTCCTCACAGCGAACACGGAGACTCATCTACACACTCGTCCGTCTTTACAGGCCCACTTTAGTTACACACTATTCTAACTCTGACTTTACAACTTGTACATTGATCAGTTTATAGAAACCTGGATAGTAATTGTGCAGTAAGACTCTTAGTGGTGGTGA
>OMLP01018948.1:0-11837 GCA_900302685.1 Spondyliosoma cantharus
TGCTTCAATCTCTTTTTTTACTCCCTAACATGCTTCCAAACATGACAGAGACAAGCTTATCCATTAGAGTTTTCTGAAAGTCATGGCCTGGAGGCAGCTACCCACGGATACATTCAGTCCACACACACACACACGCACGCACGCACGCACGCACGCACGCACACACGCAGGCCACATGTGAGCCCTCCACATGCTGCATTATTTGAAATACAGACGTTTGCCAGGAGAGGCAGGTCTTCAAAGCAGTCGCCCTTGTGGACTTTGCTTGTTTGACCCTGTGAGTGCAGGACGAGGTCAGATAAGGATATTTGCTTTCACTAATTGCACTTCAGGTTTTCATTATTATTATTTTGATTTATGACGGCGTGAGTTCAATCCTCAGGTCCAGGCGCCGATGGTTAAAGGTGCAGTATGTAAGAATAAGCCGCCTTTTTTGCCATATACTCAAAACCAACAGGTGGCAGCGTCTCACAAGGTTGACCCCAAACTGCTGCTAATTGCTAGCTCAGTTAGCTGTGCAGCTAGCGGTCCTGACTAACAGCTCAGAGACCGAAGGAGCTTTGGAGCCGGTTGGGCTGTGGCTAGCTGGTCAGCATGCTGACTTCACCAGTCACCACTGCAACACAGTACATACAGTGGATGTCACAACGTCCAGAATGTGTTATTTCTTCACATTCTGTTGAGAATTTTATTTCATTTAAAAAAGTTTTTCAACTAAAATTCTGACGTATTGCACCTTTCATCAGAGGTGTAGTGAAACAAAATTTGGCACACAGTTATGGCTGCAGCTAATGCTAGTTTTAGCCTTGTTAATCATTAGATAAACTGCATTCACTGATCACTGATCACTATTTCCTAAAGCCTGAGGCATTGTCTTCAAACGTTTTCTATTGTCCTCACTAGGAGCGCAATTAAGGATCATTTTATTGTTGATTAATCATCAGAAAAGGGCACAAAAAAAGCCCAAAGCTAATGGTCATTGAGTGTTACCCAAAGCCTGAGACGACGAGCACAAACATTTTGCTTTGTCTGCAACCTAAAGGTTTTCAGTTTTCTGTCATAGAGGAGTCACGAAACCTGAAAAAAATGATCATCTAAGAAGCTGGAATCAGAATTTTTCACTCTTCTTTTTTCTTAAAATGTTACCCATTCTGAGTAATCTATTATTAAGGTAGTTAGCAATTGATTTAATAGGTGATAACTATTTGTTCAATCAATCTATTGTTGCAGCTCAAATATATTCAATTTACTGTAATGTTAAGACAAGAAAAATCAGTCTTGTACTGACAACCGAGAGAGACGGGGAAGATCTCAGTTCTCACGCCACGTTACAATCCACTCGCATGAAGCCAATAAAGAAGTATCAATACATGTGAATTGCTACAAATTGTAAGCATGGGTAGTAGATGTGCTGACGGAGTCGTTGTGTCTTCAGCCTGGCAGGAGGTGATGCAGCAGCAGGAGGAGCAGGGACCAGAGGAGGCCCAGGGAGCAGTCCCCTATAAAGAAACCACTCCCAGCCCACACATGGAGAGTGAGTACTGTTCCTCCTCCTTCCCACAGTCCTCCTCTCACCACTCCATCCTACTAAAGCGTGCCTTCATGACATTCATCTTAGGCGAGATATACATGCTAGATATGTCTGTTTTGAAGTCTAAGCTTCGAGTTTTACTGGATATGTGATTTGGCGCAGTTGTTCCTTTTTAGATTTCTGTTTGTAGTAGGGTGAATTGTTATATTTTTTGTTGTTTAGTGTGTAATGATGACAATCCACAGGCCTTCGACTACTGTAACCTGGACAGTGAGTTGTATTGGTTTATGACAGCCAGCCAATTTAGGATTAGTGGACCTGCTCCTGATCCTTCCAGCTGGATGGAAGCTCGCAGGTGTCACAGGCCAGTCTCTCCTCATAGTCCAAATGAGATGTGCCAACTCTTGTCGACAAATTTAGAAATACTACTTTAGGACGCATACCACTAATACAAATCAACTAAAGCGATTGGAATTTGCCAGCTTAGGTTAAAAACAAAGCATAGGATACATGGCAAGCGTGGGTGAGTTTGCCCATCTTATTTTGAAAGTGTGTACAGGAAGTGGTTATGTGCTGTCACGATTGAATGCGCGTTGGCTTGAGAGATGTCGATGCTGCAGTTCTTCGTTGTGGCCGCTAGAGGGCACACAGTCTTCACATTTTAATGTCAACGATCATTTAAACGTGATATTTACTGAGAGATTTTTGGGCGGCGCTAGCTAGCATGCTAACACGTCTGCCTGTGGAGTTAATGCGGACATTACTAGCAGGTTCAACGCTCTCCACAACACTAAACTTGTAGTTATCAGCTGTTAATTATTAAATTATTAAAGCCACTGTCACAGTTCTTATTTGTAGTAAACATACTGACGAGTCTGACATTTTAAAATGAGTAAAGATACAAATATATTAAAAACAAGTTTGATAGCCGCGAATGTAGAAAAGCGTTGCAGTTCGTCACTGTGACCACCAGAGGGCAGTGAAGCGTCACAATGGTGAGTATGAAGGTCAAGTCTGCAGAACAACGTTACCATAAGACTTCCGGTCAAACCTATCAAAATAAGACGAGCGTTACCTTTACTGTGAATGTATTTCGTCATGTTACATTCATATAACATTACAATAGAGAATGGACTCAACTTATTTAATGTGTGCTGAGCTAATAACTTTACATTTGTTACATAAAAAACATGACATTTATTTAGAATTGTGCACGTTCATGCCTGAAATGTATGTTTATTGTGTCCTACAGTGATGTTTCTCTACATATTTCGTGTTTTCAACGACCATTACAGCCACATAGACAATTATTTAAACTTCATCTCTTCTTTGTTTTCAGACTTTGTGCCCATAGATCTGGATGAATGGTGGGCCCAGCGTTTTCTAGCCAATATAGATAAGCTCTCCTGACACTCTGCTGGGATTTGTGGATCTTGACGGACGGTCAGGAGGTGAGACCTGAAGCAGGATGGCTCACAAGAGGAGAGGACGCCTGGGCAGGAGGTGCGACGGGTCAAAGTGTGATTCACAAGGACTGACGGCGCTGGGACGCCAACACAGAAAACCACAGAGAATCACTTCAACTTGAACTCGGCAATCCAATCTGTCAAAATTCAGTCTGTGACAGACTGGACACTGGAGGAGGACGACATCATGATGTTGAGGCTTCTCTCATCTTATTGCCTCCAACAACAGAGATGTCATGTTACTTTGAAATGCAGTAAAATTGTGTTTTCAAGAAGCTCTGTTTTGGCATTTTTTTAATTGTCACAAGAAGGGGGTTGTTTACCGACTTTACTGATGATGCACACAGGACACCAACAGCTCCATAAATAATTGTACAGTATTTTAGATGCATTTTTAGGTTCACCTATACTTTAATACAAATGAAACCTTTTGAGAATCAATTTGTTGACCACTGACTGTCGACAAGCTACATTTGCAGCAACAAAATACAAAATGATGTTTTCCTTCCGATCCTCATCGCAGATATTCAGACACAAAAACAACACAAATAATAACTGAAGTGGGGAAAAACATGATAAAGTTTGGAGGGCTCATACAAAAAGGACAGAAATTGGACATTTTTTAGTCTGAATAAACCTTCATCGGTCTCTTACCACTTCAAAGCTCTAAAGCACACTTTAGAAGAAAACTCAATGTGTCTTCAGCTGGTGTTTCACATGTAATTTCAAGAGGATTTTTGAAATGTGATTCTAGAAATCAACAGCTTTTGGCCTGACAAACTGCAAATCATACTTTTTCCAGCGTTTCCTCTTCATTCTTTGTGGTTGGTTGCATCCACATTATCCAGGACGATGATGACAATGAGCCTTAAAAGATTATTACTGTAGTACGAGTACATCAAAACCTCCTTTATCAACACCATATGAGACATAGAAGTGTTTACAAAGAAGCATCCAGTGGTTCATCTGAGCTTTTATGTGATCTCCATGAGGGGGGAATAAGGAACCCCAGAGGGGGAAAGATGATGAGGCCTGTCGCTCTCCTCAAGAAATCTCCACTTTTGTAGTCCACTTCAGGCCACTGTGATCAAAACCACGACAGTCTGCACTGTTCATGTCTGTGAGGAGCTCTCAGTGCTTCTCCAGAGCTCGAGTCAGCAGGTCGTTCAGGCGGGAAATCATCGGTCGGGGGTCGTCGTTCAGGCCCGCTGTGATCATGGCGTTGTCGTAGATCTAAGAAGGAAAAAAAATACAGATAAGACACAAAAAACCTGACAATTTACTTTTACAGGGAATAACATCCGATGAAAAGTCACTCACATGCTGGCAGAAAAATACTTAATTACCATTACTGGTCCGATTCATTTCCCACAATGCTTTCTTCTGTGGGCATAAATTACTGGGAATGTGCAGGTGCTTAAGTAACGAGCAAGTCTCAAATAAGAGCCGACACAAATACGTTAAGGCTGATACTGAAGGAAGGTGCAATCACCTGTGAATAAATGCAAGCATAAAGGTGCAATTCCAAAACAGAGTCACTTTTCTGCTACGCTGAGTTTCCCCCCTTTTTAAATGAAATACTGTTTTCAGTCACGTTACACGCTTGGCAATAACTTTAAGACCTCCTGAACTGAGTGAAGTGAATGCAAAAACTGTGATGCCAACAGAGAAACATCATGACGAGACCTTATCCAAACTTTGACCAGACAAAAGGAGATTAAAGAAGTCTTTAGTAAACAGAGGCAGATCAGAAAATAGTGAGGTCTTCTTACTCAAATTAATAAAATGAGACTGGTGGTACCTGTTCCAGCAGCAGTCCAGCCAGGTCAGAGTTTGTGTCCTTCAGTGCCTGCAACTTCTTGATCAGATCATGCCTGTCAGATGGGGGGAGAAAAAGGTACGACATGGACACTTGTAAAATGATTTTAAGTACTAATTCCATCCTGTAAAATCCATCACACAACGCTCCGTCTTACCCTGCGTTGATCTCCAGTGTGGGCTGCAGTATCTGAGCTCTCTGCTCGGGGGTGCGGGCCAGCTGCTGGGTGCGGAGGAAGTGACGCGCAGCACCCATCTCCAGCACCGTGATCATAGCTGGGTGGGTGTCCAGACGAGGAGTCAGCTATAGGCCAGATGGAAAGAAAATGTACATTCAAGACCTTTATCAGACATTTGTGAGACTGTATTTCAAGCGTCGGACATGAACAACGCAGCAGAGTGATTTGAATTCATGACGAAAAATTCAGAATCCTGGCTTTGCCTTTACCTTTATGTTGGTGATTCGGGGACCCAAAGCATTCTTCATCCAGGACATCAGGTCATCGGCCTGCTCCTGCGTCAGTCGCTCGGAGGCTGCGGAGGAGGTTATAAAACAGGAGTCAGGACTACAGACATGTCAGTGAGTGACGTCAGGTTTTTAACTGGAGATATGAGAGCAGAAGCAGACCCGGCTTGCTGTCCTCAAACTTCTCCTCCTTGTAGTGATCCACCACGATGTCGGTCTCCACGGAGATCACCTTCTTCTTGTCGAACTCGCGCAGGTGGAGGAGGGTCAGCTCATCGAACTGCTCGTAGCAGAACAGAACCTGGGGAGACGCACATGAGCCATATACAGTATATATGTAGGCAAGATCATCACGTTGGTTTCCGTCATCGACGTCCATCTCACCTCCATGTCTTTCTGCTTCATGGCCTCAAAGTAGGGCGAGTGCTCTGCCAGATGGCGGTTGGGGGCGCACAGGTAGTAGATGTTACGTGTGCCGGCCTTCATGCGGGAGCCGTACTCCATCAGATTGGTCTGCTGTCCCGCCGGCAGAGCGGAGGACTCGAACCTCAGCAGTTTCGCAATGTCCTCCTGCGGAGAGACGACATGGGGGGGGGGTGACATCACATTCGAGACACCGAATTTTGAGTGTTTATTCTCTCGCTCTTATTTTTGTAGCTTGTCTCCCTTCAAGAAAAGTCACCTTGACGTCTTGTTCCTGCGTGGTGACGATGCCCTCCCTCATGAAGAGGCCATAGTCCTCGAAGAATTTGCTGTACTTCTCCGGCTCCTTCCTGCTCTGGTCCAACAGGAAGCGGATGACCCTCTGCTGCAAAACGTCACGGAGCTTCCTGAAGTCAGAAGGAGATGGCGCAGAAACTAATCAGTGGATCGTTGTTAGAGCACAAGAAGAAACCTGAGAGGGTAAGTATGCCTTAAAACATAGGTTTAAGCGGTTGTGCACCTGATGAGGGCGCTCTCCTGCAGCAGCTCCCTGCTCAGATTCAGCGGGATGTCCTCGCTATCCACCACACCTGCAAAAATACAACATTTTTAGCACCATTTCTTCCTTTGTTCGATCAAATCAGAGCAGAATAAAAACAAGCAGTGGACCTCGGAGGAAGCGCAGCCACTTGGGCAGAATGTCAGTGGCTTTGGTCTGGATCAGGACCTTCCTGCTGTACAGAGCCACACTGGAGCCCATCTCTCTGCTCACGTCAAACATGCTCGGCTTCTGTTGACGGAAAAAACAGTCTCCTCAAGAAACATAACTGCTTTTTTTTATTTACTCTCAACCACTAAAAATTATCCAGTTAAAGGAGAGAATTTCATCACGTGATCTTTGTTGTTTAATGCAAGACACAAGCGGAAATGTAATCTTGCTGGTGAGGTTTTGAGGCTCAGTTTAGCAGTGAAACTCCACTTTAAAATAGATTTGAAGTGGTCCTGAGCTTCTCACCGTTTCAGGGACGTAAAAGATGCTCCGGATGTTGAGCGGGGCGTCGGCGCGGTAGTGCAGCGTGTAGCGGGGCCTGTCGTAGGACTCGGCGATGTAGCGGTAGAACTCCTCGTGCTGCCAGTCACTAATTTCTTTAGGCTCCATCATCCACAAGGCCTGATGGGAAACAAGAGGTCAAACAGCAGTTACAAAAAGAAAAGAACAGCAGCAAATCCCACGTATGAAAATGCAAAGCATGTAAAGATTAAGACCGAGCGAGTGACAGAATCCGAGAGGCTCACCTGCAGAGTGTTGAGCCTCCGTCCGTTCAGGAAGATGGGGAAGCTCACGAAGTTGCTGTACTTTGTTACGACCTCTGAAAGAGACACAGCAGCTTGTAATTGCAGGCAGCGACGCTCTCATGTGTTTTTATCAATGCAGTTATAGTTGCAGCCACTGAGGCGGCTCCAGCGGGTCTACCTTTGACTCGGTCCTCGGCGGAAAACTCCTTGCAGTCGTCCTTGAGGTGCAGCACGATCTTTGTTCCCTGTTGAACACCGGTGGCTTCAGCAATCTCAAACACTCCAGAGCTGAGGGAGAGAACGGCAATCATGACTGTATGCACTCTTTGTTCTGCTGTAGTACCAGATCACACTGAGGGACATTTAGCTTTTTTTGGACTCTTGATGTCGAAATAAAAGAGTCATCCCCATCCCTCTCTCTCTCTCTCACCCGTCTGAGGACCACTTGTATCCGGGTGCGCCAGGCTCGGCGGACTGGGAGTAGACGTCGACGCGGTCGGCCACCATGAAGGCGGAGTAGAATCCAACTCCGAACTGACCGATGATGGTGCTGCTGGCCTCTGCCTGGTTCTGCAGGGCATCCAAAAAGGCCTGCGATGAGGGAAGAGACAATTATTATGACAGACATTAAAAAAACATGTGCGACATATGTAGATGTTGGACATAGTAGTGGAGTATGCAGTCACCTTTGAACCGGAGCGGGCGATAGTCCCCAGGTTGGCCACCAGCTCCTCTTGGTTCATCCCAACTCCTGTGTCCTGTTAAAGTGCAGAGAATCCAGAACAAAACAAAAATCATCAGCTTGTTATGTAATATTCATCCACCAGGGGGCGCATTATGACAAAAACAGACAAGGAACCAGAGTTAACAAGAAGCTCTTTTTCACAGCAGTAACCTGTTTTTTTAAATTGTGTTTTCACTGTGTTTGACGCCCCAGGACATTTTGGATAAATGACACCGATCAGTGATGCTGATATCAGTCTCTGGATTGCTACTAATGGGTCCAGCACAAGTCACTCTGGAGTCAAAAACAGCTTCAAGAGCATTGAACGTATTGCGATTCTTCTTCTTCAAAATCATGTTTCCCAATATGTTGAGGGATCTTTGGGGGCCGGCTTTTCATTCATAACTTTGTGCTCCAGGTCCCTCTGAATGGCCTCCTCTCCCCCACTAATACTAGTCAGGTCCCGGAAACCTTTGTCCAACAAGTATTTGAGTATTTTCTGCATCATTCTTCCTTTTGAAAGTAGTTTTTGGCTGCAGTAAAATGTTGATTACTGTTAGTGTACTTCTTGACTAACAACAGCACTGCCTACAACCCATGACGGTATGTGGATCGTGCATTTAGTATCACCTCCTGAGCAGGGCCAAAAATGTGCTCCAGAATCTCATCCCCAAATTAAGCAAAGTAAAACAGAAACAAAAGCAGAAGCCACCATTATGCTTTGTTGCTGCAGTGAAAATGGGCGATATTGTTGTATTTCTAACCAAAAGTCAACACCAGGCCGAAAACTCACAACTTCACAGTCCCGGGTATACCTGAATGGTGAAGGTGCCCTTAGTGGCATCGGTCTGCAGGTGGATCTCCATCTGAGCTGTTTCACCACCAGCTGTCATCAGTTTGTGGCGCAGTTTCTCCAGAGCGTCGCTGCCGTTAGAGATCAGCTCCCTGATGAACACCTGTCGGGAAGAGAAAGAGTCAGCAAATCAGTCAGGAGAGGAAAAGATCGAGTTCATAAACTGAAATGGTGGTGTAGATAAATTGTGGACTCTCATACTTCTTTCTCTGAATACAAGGACCTGGCAACGATGTCCAGCAGTTTCTTCGTCTCAGCCTGAAATTCATGTTTGGCGAAGTTGCCTGCGAGGACGAAGGTTGGAGCATCATTCAGATTATCTTAAATCGACCAAATGATGATGAGCTACGTGCTATTACGTCTGCAGTTGTTACAGCACCTTGTACAGCCTCTGTATCACTGATGATGGTGTGCAGAGGCTCCTCTTCAGGCTCCTTCTCAGGCTCCTTCTCAGGCTCCTTCTCCACCTCCTGCGTGCTGTAGTAAGACTGCTGGCTGAAGCCGAGGCAGGACCGCTCGGAGCTCCATGCTGTGGGCCGACTGCTCCACCTCTGCTGCTGGAGAACCTGCGAGCCTGATGACAAGAGGAGTCAGCTGGGACATTTTTCTCTTATGGTTAACATTTCTTCCTCGTCACACGCAGCCGGTTAAGAAATCCAACTTACTTAAACAACAACTGGAGACGGTCAATTGTTTTGAGTATATTGGGTACTGATGACAAGCTGACTGTCACAGACAATGTTGATTTTATAATAATAAGCCAGTCAAAGACGGCTGCAGTTGGGAGGTCTAGGGTCAGTGTTGACGCCCTGGAAAAGGTGGATGTCAGTGTGATGGAGAGCTTCCTCGTTTTTAATATTTCGGTTGTGTATGGGCACCTGACATTAGTAAATACAGACAAACTAAACAGGATTTTAAGACAGAATGGAAGATAACAGGCCTCCAACAGAAGCCGCTAGATGACCTTTACAGCAAAGCCCAGCGACAAACTACACCCTCATCTACACTGACTTTGAGCTGCTCCCTGAGGGGCCACGATCCAGAATACAGCTGCCGAAGAAAATGATCTACACGGTCTTGTTTATCACAAATGAAATTTATGTAGACAACCAATTATAGTAAACTTAAATATGAGAGTGTAAGCTGATCACTATGGGTATGAACTCACTTAAAATGTTTTTTCTTTATGTGTTGTGTCTTATTTTTGTTTTTAATCATGTGGACATGCTTGTGTTTGTATCCTCCAGGGTGAGACCAGAGAGACACTTCCTGCTCAGGCTGGGCAATACAATTATTGTAGTCCAACAACTCTCTCACCATATATTTGGTCATATGAATAGTGTTTGCAGATTTACATGAGCCACTTTATTTTGGAATTGATGCTGATTTGCTTGATGACTTTGGGCAGATGGTGGCCAACAGACAGGTGGTATCACAGCACAGACCTGTCTGATTACTACATTAAAACAGAGGAAATGTGATGAACTTGCAGTCCGTTATTAAATCATAATAACGGAATAAATACATGAAATATAAAATCACTCGACTCTTAACTGTGTCTGATGCAACTTCATGATGTAACAACTGAGTCTTGTGAGGAAAAAAAAACATCGATTCAAATTCACCTGTAGCTGTCAGGCAGCTTCTAAGTGAGTCACCGGACTAACACACCAGCCCGCGGTGTTAAACTTCAGGCTGGTTTATGAAACAATCAGCCGCAGCACAGTTTATATAACGATGATCTTGTGGTTGTCAGCTAGCCGGCTAGGCTAACTCAGCTGGCTAGCAGCTTACCTCCAGCAATAGTCCGCGAGAAAGTTCGGCAGCTCAGCCCTCGTGCACATGACATTAGCCGCGGGTTGACCCTCTGAGAGGAACCGAGGGCGAACCGAGCCAGCGACAGGCAGCGGGACATGTTGACAGACGAGGGGGATACGAGGACAGGACAGGTCGACTGACCGTGGAATACACGCTGAGCGACGGCGGCACGGGAAAGACCTGCGAAAGCGCCTTGTGATGACGTCGGCAGGGCGTCCATCACGCTGCATGATCGGAAGGGGGATTTTTTTCACCCGCTGATTGCCATGTTAAAAGTATTAAAAAGCATGATTTCATTTTGTTTTTCGAAAATACATACAGCAGTGGCCAAAGGTTTTGAGAATGACAGCAATATTAATTTTCCGCTGCCTCAGTATTTATGATGGCAATGTGCATATACTCTAGAATGTTATGAAAACTGATCAGGTGAATTGCAATTAATTGCAAAGTCCCTCTTTGCCAAATGAAAATGAACTTAACCCGCCCCCCCAAAAAAAACAAACAAAAAAAAACATCTCCACTGCATTTCAGCCCTGCCACAAAAGGACCAGCTGACATCATGTCAGTGATTCTCTCATTATACAGGTGAGTGTTGAGGAGGACAAGGCTCGAGATCATTCCGTCATGCTGATAAAGTTAGAATAACAGACTGGAAGCTTTAAAAGGAGGGTGGTGCTTGAAATCATTGTTCCTCCTCTGTTAACCATGGTTGCCTGCAAGGAAAAGCATGCAGTCATCATTGTTTTGCATAAAAAGGGCTTCACAGGCACAGATGTGGCTGCTAGTAAGATTGCACCTACAGTGGGTACGGAAAGTATTCACACCCCTTCACATTTTCCACATTTTATTTTTTTACAGACTCATTTCAAAAGGTATTAAATAATTTTTTTTTCTCATCAATCTACGCACAATACCCCATAATGATGAAGTGGAAAAAAGATTTTTCCAATATTCTGTTAATTTAAAAAAAAAATCAAACACTGAAATCAAACATATACATAAGTATTCACACTCTTTGCTATGGCCCTCAAAACTGAGATTAAATGCATCCCGTTTCCACTGATTGACCTTGATATGTTCCTACAACTTGAATAGAGTGCACCTGTGGCAAATTCAGTTGATTGGACATAATTGGGAGAAGCGCACACCTGTCTATATAAGGCCCCACAGCTCACAGTGCATGGCAGAGCAAAAACCAAGCCATGAAGTCCAAGGAATTGTCTGTAGAGCTCCAAGACAGGATTGTGTTGCGGCACAGAGCTGGGCAAGGGTACAAAAAAAATTCTGATTCATTGAAGGTTCCAAAGAGCACAGTAGCCTCCATCATTCAGAAATGGAAGAAGTTCAAAACCACCGTCACTCTACCTAGAGCTGGCGCCCCTCCAAACCGAGCCATCGGGGGACAAGGGCCTTGGTCAGGGAGGTTACCAAGAACCCAAGGA
>OMLP01018949.1:5371-21876 GCA_900302685.1 Spondyliosoma cantharus
GTTGGGGGGGGGGGGGGGGGGGGAGCAGAGAGCAGAGATGTGTGTGAGAAAGAAGAGGATGAACTAGTGTGTGAGAGAGAGGGAAGGAGGGAGCTTTGCTACCATCAAAAGCTGTCCTGGGCTTTTTCACTGGATTCTTTCTTTTTTTTTTTTTTAATCACGAAAGTGGATTACTACCAACAAAGGTATGAGTCTGCTTGTCACACTGTCTGTCTGTCCTCTGTTGGTCTCACTCTTTCATTAGATAGCCTGTTAGCAGCAGTTGCTAGTTAGCATTAGCAACATAGGGTCACAGCTCTACAGAGAGAGCCACAGGGACAGAGAAGGAGACAAGTGAAAAGCACGATAGATGCAGACATACTGTAGAAAGGAGTGAAAGTGGAGGTTTATAAAAGCTAGAGAAATTGAAGGAGATAGAAATGGAGGGTGAGAGAGCGGGTGAGAGAAGGAGGGAGCGCATGACAAAAGGAGGGGGTGTGGTTTAGAGCTTTGGACAAAGGAGGCTGGCTGATTGTTTACTACCACTGCAGTGAGAGAGACATGGATGATCAATGTTTCATCATTCTCCCTCTTACTCTCACTTTCATATTCTCTCTCCCTCTTTGTATTCACTCACCACTCTGCTTCAAACAGCTGCTTCTCTCTTTTGTCCTTCCTCTGCCGCCAGTTTTTTTCTCCTGGTCTCTCTATCACAGTGGTTCTCAAAGTGCGGCTCATGGGCCAATGGTGGCCCTCAGAAACATTCCGTGCGGCCCCTGAACGTGTCATGAAATACATGCGTTGTATTTAATCTTTCCATGTCAGTAATTTCATTGTCAATAGCCTACATTGTATAACCTACTGGGCTACTGCATCAAATCTGCCAGGTGAGGAATGACAAAGGGGCTCTTAGTCTTACTTTATCAGACCTTGGGGGACTTTGGGTGATTGGGTGATTTTCCTTATCTGCCAAGATGTGAATATGGTGTGCACAGAATTTCTAATGTTAAATACCATTATGAGGCCAATAACAATTCCTGAAACAAGTTCATGGGTTTTCCTGTGCCCTTAAGCATATGTGCCTAAATTGGCACATAGTTATCAAAACTTTGAGAACGCCTGCTCTGTCCCAACGCATAATTTCTGTACATCTTATCCTGAATCACTCTCTCTCTCTCTCTCTCTCTGTAGTTTTCTGTTTGTTTGAACAATGTAGTAGTTACTCTACTCACTCGTTACTCTATAATCAGTATTATATAATGGTTTTGAGCCATCGGAATCCTTAGCTCAGGGAGTACTTGTTGATCCATAACAGTGCAAACAAAGCCGTAATTAGAGTTGCGGCGCTGTATGTATAGCGTTGCGATTCTTTTTCGCAATGGGAAACATCTGTTAGTAATGCAGAACATGGAGCAAGAATAATTAATAATTTGGAAGGTTCATTTTGATCTTGCTGAACCACTGAATGTGTTTGTAGTGTTTCCTGGCCATTAGCCCATGCTGACTATAAAAGAAGCATGCAAATTGCAGCACATGCATTAAAAGTTCACCTTGCTATTTATAATTCGCCTATCAGATTTAGTTGCATATGTAATGTGTAATTCCTTCAAAACTTAATATTATCATTTTTGGTTGTGCTTTAAATCTGGGTTCTGAAGTAGTCTGTTATACACTACTTGTATAGGCTATTACACCTCAAGCTAATTAGAAAATTGATTAGTCTGTTGGTATTTATATAGATAACATTCAACCAGTAAAAACAATTTTACTTTGATTTGGCCAATAACTAAAGTGATTTCCACATATCCTTCAATATGTGACAGTCAGGCCGAAATGCAAAACTTGAGTGTAATATTTGAATATGCTGTATCAAGTTGATAGTTAGGAGCTGTACTGTGCAGTTGTCATGTTAGAAATAGACGGTGGGCAGTGAGAGTGCTAAAATAAATAAAGACTTTTAACTTACAAAATTACGCAATTAGTAACTTCCTGCTGCTGGCACTGGTGCCTTATTTCCCTATTGCTGCTTTTTGCTGTATTCATTTCTTCATATTCTTCTTTAGAAGTATTAATGAGGGAGGGTGTATTCATTATGTGCTTTAATGGCATTTTGCATGTAATGCATTTAAAAGCTTGTAGAATAATTGTATAGAACAGTTACTTTTGCTTGTAATAATCTAATACAGCAATAGCCGTCCAAATGAAATGCACCAAATCCACCTTGAGTAAATTTATGGATTGACAATTATTAGAAACATCCAGTATAATGTAAGTACACAACTCAACAAAATACTCAACATATGTCTAGTCTTTTTTGTTTTATTGCAGAAATTTTACATATTTTATCTCCAAATGCAACCATGAAACTTTCTGTTGAACAATTTTCTTAGTGCTGTTGAGTAAATGTATAGAACCAGTACATATTGCTATTACTTTATTGCTAAGGCCTATGTAGTATTAATGGCATTGGCAGGGCTATAGGCTAATGGACGCTGTTACAAAATGGCTTTTCTTTGCCTCCAACTAAGAGATTTTATTTCCAGGACTTGATATGACTTGAAATAGGACTTGAAATACTCATGGTGGTGCAGATTCTACAAAAGTAGTAGTTAATAAAAACAGCAGTGTTAGTGCCACTAATAGCAGTAGGGTGGTTGGGGTTTATGAATGCAGGATTTTTTTGTTTGTTTGTATGGTTTTTTTTATATAGCTTGGATGTTAGTTCACAAAGTTAAAGGGACATTCCACATATTTTACTCAGCATGATGGACTCATTTGATGTTAGCACTACTCATCTCCTGTCTTTTCTCACTAAAGAGGAAATTTATCCAGAACCATCTCCCATGTGAGATGCTCTATTAACTGTAGACTACAGCGGGGCATAATGAGTCCCACATGTTTGATATATATTATTTTATATTAGCAACACATGCTAAATCAAAGTATTGGGATGTACCTTCTTTATAACTATTATTGGCTGCAACAGTGAGGTTGGTTGAGGTTGGCAAAATATGGTCTTGGAGACCAATGGCAATGTCTTGGGTTAAACAGTAGGGGTATAAAAATGTAGGTAAAGTTTAATGACATCCTCTTGTGAGGAAACTGCATGCTCCTTCTGAGTTTGGGCTGTTTTGATAGTTATAGTTGTAATTGCCTTCGGGTGTGGGGAAGGTTAAAGTGTTCCAGAGAATTACACTTTGTCCCGCAACTAACAATCCATGACCAATCATCGGATCCACTGATTATGTTACCCCGCCACCTCTGGTTTCATGCTATCATAATTTACTTCAGCCTGGCTTGTTGCAAGTAACTCATGTTCACTATCCAACAGAAGTCATTTTAAATTCCTGCTGGTGAAAACCCTCAGTTTCCTCATTGTGCTGCTTCATAATAAAAGCATCAAATTACTTCCTAACTGGGGACTTTCATTGTGAGGGACTTATAGAAAATGTGATAAATACCGAATTAGCACTAGTTCTTCAACAGTGCTTTTTTATTTATTTTAATTTATTTAACTGCATCTCAAAATATTTCCATTGAGATTCAGAATTTCTTTTACAAGGGAGACCGTGCCAAGAGAGCAGCATAAAAAGTTTCACATAAAGGAACCATCAACGACTTATCAAAAAACAATATAAAAACTTTCACAGAAGAGAGACAAGCTTCAAACAATCAGCAAATTACATCAAGACAATTAATTTACTTGTGCTTAGTAACAGGACATATCCATTCAGTGCTCAAGTAGACCTTAATTATGTTCTTATAATGACTGCAGAGAGAATTAGTTTTTACAGATGCTTATTTGACAACTCCTCAACACAAGGTGTCATTTGTTAAGAGCCTTCAAGTCTTCTTGTAATGGAAATGAACATTCCTGCTGCACTGGGCTGACATGCCAAGTCAAACTGAGTCAAGCTGAGTCAAGCTGAGCCAGCACATTTGTCTGGAGAAGCCCCACGACTTTTCACAATCCAGACCAACTCCACTGTAAAGAATGTCCGGAATTGGTCCTGACATGTGCCACAGCTGCCATCATCAGCTTCATATCCGATTTCTGTTTTGTTTGTAAACGCACAAGGAATTTGTCTGTTTTGAGGCTATAACAGTAAGTATCCAATTACAAATTTACGGTCAGCGGCATGAGATTGGCAAGGAATGTAAAGAAATGTTATCAAACCATGTGAAAAAGGTATTCAGATCCTTTACTTAGAGTGGAAACAGACCCAATCGGCAGCTGGACCTCTAGATGCCATTAAACCCTGCACACTGGACCTTTAAGTAAAAGTTTATAAGAATTATCATCAAAATGTACGATCTAGTATGAAAAGTAAAAATACTCATTGTCCATCAAAATAGTGCTAATAAGTGTTTTAGTGCTATAGACGATGTTTTTGCATTAATACAAAACTTGTGACATTGTGTAAATCATATATAAAACAGAATGTGGTAGTTTGCTAATCCTTTTTGATTTGATCAGCCTACTTAATATTGAGCAGGCTCCCCTTGTGCAGCAAAAAAAAGCCCAGACCTCTAAACCCCTGTTATATCTTTTACTTTATCAACTTCACTGATGTTTGTAAATATATGTTGTATCTGAATGTAATGCCAGGAGCACCTGTTTAGAACACTCCACAAGCAAACAGGTTCATTAGTAACAGGTGGTAGAATTACAATTGGGTCCAGGCCCATAGCTGTCATTGAGGACCAGGCTTTGCTCAAACCTCCTGGTGAAAATTGTTTGCATCGGGACAATACACACATTTGCATAATATGTATGAGAGAGAAGTCAGTCTCTGCTGGGTCACTGTGCTCCTAAAGATTTTGTAATGACAAGATTTTCTGATTTATTTTTCCCTCTGCACCGCCATTTGTCACAATCTATGCAGACAGGAAATGTACAGGAAATGAGGCACTGATTGTATGTCCGGTGATGATTACCAAAATGTGCCAGTGATACATTTTTTATCACTATTTCATTGATCAATAATGCTAAATACCTGTTTCTTTTTTCTTTTTTTTTTATGGCAAGAGTGAATAACATTTTCAGTATTTTTATTTCTTCTTTTAAAGGGCATATTGTGGGTTGGCATATATTTAATTTAAAGCCCCCCTCACATATATTTTGGTATTCTTATGAAATTTTTTGTGAGCCTAATGTCATTGATCCACACTGTTTGCATCATTTTTTAAAAATCATACTGTGTTCAAAGTCACAAAATTTAAGATGTTAATTTGGAATTATGATGTAAGACCGTTTTAGAGTCTGGGAGTCATGCACAATCCTCCAAGCTTGGCTTGTATAGTCACATGGCTCTTTTAAGAAATAAGGCAGTGTGTAGTGTGTGAGTGGTCTAGCGAGAGAAAGTGAGAGAGCTATGGTGCTCAGAGCAGACTAGTGTTATTGGTGTACTGGTTACTTAACTCTCAACTTAGCTGAACTTTAGACAACCCAGGTGATCCAAAGTGCTATGCAAGCACACATAGGAAAACAAAAATAAAACAAAAAGAGCCAAACAAAAATAAGTTTAAAACAGCAATGATAATATATCACTACTGTAATCATTTCAGCATAGATAATAACATCGGCAGAAATGTACTTGATATACTGGCACCATATTGTAACTGCACCAGCAGCAGTAACAATAACAGAATGATAATAGTAGTGACGACACAGTTAAATTGGACACAGAATTAAGTACAGCTAAAGGATGAATGAGTATGTGTTAAGACAACTCTTGAAAAGGTCAGTAGTGGGAAATAACCTAATGATGGGAGGTAGAGAATTCCAGAGTTTAGGGGCAGCGTTAGAGAAGGCCCTGTCCGTACAATATTCTCCTGGATCTGGGAACAGACTGAAGTCAGATGATCTTAGCTCTCTGGCAGAGTGATACGTGGAGTTCTACAATGTATGAAGGGAGCGAGACCATTTAATTGCCATTTAACTTTATATGCAATCAGCAAATGAATCCTGTAGCTTTCAGGAAGTCAGTGTAGGGAGGCAAGAACAAGGGTAATGTGCTCCTCTTTTTTGACCTTGTAAGGAGTCGAGCAGCTTCATTTTGGACCAGTTGAAGGCGGGATAAACAGGACTGAGTGGTACCAAAATATAACGAGTTACAAAAGTCTGAGCATGATGAAATGAAGGCATGGATGACTTTCCCCAGGTCAGAGGTACAGATAACTTATTTGAGTTTGGAGATGATGCAGAGGTGCATGAAGCTTAATTTAACTACTTGATTAATTTGCATGTCACATATCAACTTAGTATTAACTATGACTCCCAGATCTCTTTTGAGTAATGTAGCCTAGTGGAGCAAATACATTTAGAAGAGGATTGGACCTAGTATGGAACACAACAGGGGATGGAGTCTGAGGAAGAGAATGGGTTGCTGATAGAGACCCTGAGGGATATTTTGGTTAAATATGACCAGTTTAGGGCAGAACCAGAAACCTCCAACCATTCATTTAATCTGTGAATGAAAATAGGATGGTCTTCTGTGTTGATGGTTGCTATTAGAAGCAAGAGGACAGAGCATTTACCGGAGTCAGCAGCTAGAAGGAGGTCAATGTTTTTTTTTCCAGGTGGGAGAGTAGTTGATATAAAACAACCTTTTCAAGGATTTTGGAAAGACATAGGAGTCTAGTGATCGGCTTGTAATTGAACTACAGGATCTAGATTCTGCTTCTTCTTCTTTTTTTTAAGTCGCTGGACAGCTGCAAGTTTGAGGGGTCTGGCTGGTTTTCAGGGAGAATGGTGGTGTAATAGAGCCAATAACTTCTTTTAAGAGCTGAGTTGGAATAATGTCGAGAGCAGGTTGAGGTCTTCATAGAAGACATAATATGCTGGTAATGTGATGAAGGAAAACAAATGTAGGACTTTGTCCCTAAAGAAGTTTAGGAAATCCTCACATTGGAGACAGGTGCTTCTAAACAGGAGGAAGGAGTGGACGAGGTGACAGAATTGAAAACACTAAATAGAGCCCTGGGGTTATGGTTTTTTTGGCATAATATCAGAGAAGTCTTGCATTTTGGACAGCCCGCTGGTACTGAACCAAGAGATCCTTCATAATTTGAAATGAGATTTGCAATTTATCCCACTTCCACTTTTGCTTTGCCCTCCTGCAAGCTCTTCTTAATTCACTATTATCATTGGTTTAAAGCCATGGAGAGGCCAATGGTTTAGGTTTTTTTTAATGGTGCAGCACAGTCGAGGGTGGCTAAAACAGTATTTTTGTATAGAGAGACCTCCTCCATGTTGGTAATGATGGGGGCTTCACATTAGGCTTCTGCAAACCATGTGGCTGTGGAAGAATTTATAATGCAGGAGTGGAGAAGAGCTTGGCGGGTAGGAGAAATGTGTGGCAGATCATCAAACAATATTGCACTGTCATCAGATAGAGGGGAATTCTTCTGTAACAGGGTTGGAAACAGGTTTGGCCTTTAACATGAGTTGGGCTATTCTCAGATGATTGGAGAAGGAATGATTCAAATAAGTTTATTAAATCAGGGGATATCAAATGTGAATGTTGAAATTTCAGAGAATGGGAATATTGTCCTATTCTGGGGCAATGTGAGAAAAAAGATCAGAAAAGTCACTGATAAATGAATGAAAGGTGAAAAAGGACCTATTGAAACAGTGGAACACTTGAGGGCTCTTTTGTGAATTACAGCAACCCCATCACCTCATGAGAGTGACCTGAGGGAGCGGCTTCAATGAGAGGGACGAGGTCACCTGGAGTAAGCCATGACTCAGTGTAAAAGAAACAAAATTAGTATCAAATCTCGACAGATAAATGATATGTTTGACAGTCATCTCACATTTAAGAGACACAATTTCGTGGAAAGGAGATGTGAGGATGGAACCAAAGCAAGTGTAATGTTAATAAGATTTTCATGATTTATGACAATTTATATTAATCAGAAAAAAGCATAGAAATGTGATGTGATAGGCCAAAGTGAGGATGTGGGAGGGCTTTGTAGCTGATAGGAATATTTGTATACCCATGGTCAAGGATTTCTACCTCTCGTGGCAATGTGGACATACTGTGTTTTTTTTGTTTGCATTTCCCATGTAATGGGGAAAAAAACACTGGTGAATCCTCTTTGCAAACAATATGGTTGACATCTTAGCATCAGAAATGCGACATGTGCTGAACACTGTCCGTCCACTCTGATTGCGTTTGACTCTTACCAGAGTCCTGTGTCCAGTCGGCCATGCAATAGCTTGATCTCGGATGTTATGAGTTAGTCACAGTTTCTGATTTCTAGTTGCTTAGTGTGTCTGAGTCGCACCTCATCAACTTTATTCTCCTGCAACATGACATTTGCCAAAGAAGGTTTGGTAGAAAACCAGCTCACGGTTCAAGTCAAGTAAGCTAAGCTCAGATGTCTCCGCTCATGCCTCTTCACACATGACGTGGTTTTCCTTTTAGAGCTGCACTTTATAAACACAGCTGCCCGTTAGCGTTTATCAAACATAATGAAAAGTTATACTTATACTCTCTCACTTATGTCAGGCACAGGGTCACAGAAAACAGAGAGCAAGAAACAGAAAGAGAAGAAAGTTGGAGAACTAAACCAGCAAACTAGCAAGTTAGCATAAATGTTGCTGTTGTGTGGATATATCAAAGATGCTGACAAAGCAATATAGTACAGAAATGCCAAATAGGTCGGACCATTGTGTTTGACAATATATCTTTGCATGTTATAGTTATGGCTGCAAATGACAACAGAGATAAACAAGTTTGCCGATTTTTTTTAATATCTTCACAGTGTAAATTAACCGCCAGTTTTCTACCCGAAGGTGGCTGATGTTGTTACTGTGATGTCAGACTGATTTGGTCTATAGGGCAGACAGTTCTGAATTTGGTGAACAGTTTCTGCTATTTGAGCTCTTTGAATCCTGCAATTTTACCCACAGGTCAAGCGGCACTACTAGCACATACAGCTATAATAACCAATCCAAGATAGACACTCCTCAGTTTCACTAAATCCAATGAAGGATTGAATTGTTCCTGTGCACGGAGCTAAATTTAAATAATTTACTCCCCCTTTTTAGAACTTTTGAATCGAAGAAGATGTTAAATACTCTTAAATACCATAGCTTATAAGCAATACTGAGTATAATCTTAAAGGACAAGCTCAGGTTGCATAGTCATCCGTTTAGATGGATAATTAAGAGAGAAAAATCAGTAGAAAATGAGTGGGAGGAACACTAACAGTCAACCATTATGCAGTGAAAAGTATGGTTATAACCATCTGCACCATGTTGATTCTCACATCTACAAATCCCCAACGCCCGATCAGCTGCATTGCTGTGAATGGGGGGATCTTTCAGGGCAAACCCAGGTTTTATTTGGTATATAAACAGAAATAACCTTTTCACAGTCTGGTGGCCATAAGGACTTAACTCAGAGAGCCATAGGACTGGCTCCACAAAGACATTTCTAAGAAACATCTGAATGACAAATGGATGGAGTCCCCAGAACCTACCCGATAATATATCAATACCCTCAGTTCTTCACACATGGCCCAGATTCACAGGGGAGTGTGAATTTTACAAACAAAGGGCAGGGCCAAAGCACCTTAGACCCCCAGAGTGCCGCCTGTGTGTATGCTAATTTTGTGGTAGTTTCATTTTAATGTGCCCTTGGATATATGTTAGCAACTCAGAGCATGCTTGGCAAACAGAGCTATCCAGCAAGAAGCTTTTTCAATGTTGTTGTCCTAACACAACAACATCAGGACCGAAGAAACTGACCTGCCTGCATGCCGATGAGAGCGCTGCGTGAAACGAGAAAGAGACGGAGAGAGACACATGCAAGCCCCAAAACAGGCCAAGACAGGCTTAATAAGAAGATAATAAGCAGGACATCAAGATGTAAAGTTCAGCATGCATTGAGCAGAAATAAAAAAAAATGTTCTTATTCTCTCCCACATTACACAAATTCTAACAACACCTGCCTTATTGCGGACAGACTACCTTTTTTTCGCTCTATAGTAAGGGGCCTTTTAAATCATCAAACATTCTCACACTGACTTAACATGCTGATTTGGGGTGCGACAAAATATCGATATAGCACTATACATCTTCCTTCCTCGTGCGATCAGAGTATCAATACACTGATGGCAATATCAATATTTATCTAAACCGATTCCCCTGCCAATTTGACCTCCTGGTGTCGCTACTTCAAGGCTCCTTACTGTGGCGCTTATCACATGAATGAGGGAAACTTAAACGGAAGTTGACTGGCCAGAGAAGAGGAAGTCTACATTGGGATAATGGCGGACATCAATGTGAAGAATGTTACCTTAAGCGATGCCCCAGCCACATTAAACAGGACATCGATGCTGGGAAGGTAGAGCTATGTCACTATAGCATCTTTGTGTACCGCTAATTAGAGTTTTCCTGCTGGTACAGCCTTCCTACATGTACCAGGATCCATTGTGTGCTACCTCCTGACACTCCACCCCCTTATAGTAATAAGGGTCGTATACACATAGTTTGTTGTATATCTTTTAGATGTTAGTATAGTGAGAAAAAATAATCATTCATAATATTTTTTGCAATGAAAACTGAGAAGTGAGAAAATGATAGAAATGATATTTACATGTTGTAAAACTTTCAATGAATACAACAGAAGCAATAATATGAAATGTGGTTGAGTGGACCAGTAACCTAATAATTGTTTAGTGATGACTGATCACAGGTAGCCTGTCAATTCAGGTCATATTTCAAGCAATACTAAATTCAAGGAAATTAATTAAACATCAGAGTCATTTCGCTTCACTCTATGAAGCTGAGGTGGATTATCCTGTTAGGGCTCAGAGGTTGCTGGTGTGAGGCTGTGAGCCACCTATAATTCTTTGGTTACAGTTTTCCTCAGGTCGGTTTCTCTCTGGAGCTGGCTTGGAGGTCAGGGAGATGGCCTGCTGCAGATTTACCACAAGGTTGGACTATGTCACCTGTTTTGATTTGCAGCAATGCAGCAAGTGGAGATGCTGCTTGGCTCTGTGCACTCAATGCGCCTCTTGTGTTGCACTCTTGACATGGTCTCTCCGGCTCCTAAAGAAAACTCTCTCTTGTTCATCTCCGCTCATCTTGATGGCTGGATAGCAGACGTTTAACAAGTCATTTCGGGGTCCTTATTGTAAGTTTAGGTGCTGTGTATTTACTTATTACAATAAACCTAAGTGTATGTTTTCCACAGGCACACACACACACACACATGCACAAACACAGCTTTTGCATATGTTTCAAGAAGGTAAACTGGAGGCCTACATATTTGCTAAATACATTAAAATGTTTTATTTGTTTTCCCCGATTACATTTCTCAGGAAACTGGAAATTACTCATATCCAGGACTAGTGTTTCCCGGAATTAAATCCTCAAATGGATAGATCCTTATCCTCTTTGGTCTTAATGAATTTCTATTCCTACATTTAAATGAATGCTTTACAGGTTCTGCTTTATTGTGCATGGCTTTATTTTAAACTCATCTTTGCTGTGTATCAATGATCCAACTTGAAGCCTCTACTTTGCTGACTAAAACATAGCATTAGACAACAGAATACTAACTCAGTGTTCATCTTTCCTCTCAGCCCTGTTGGTCTTAGTTTTTTTCCAGTTTATCTTTGGGATCGTGAAAAAGGTCTAACGCTTACCTATGCAAGCCAGGAGTAAATATTTCATGAAACACACATGCACTGCTTCAGGTTGGTTGTCAGCGACAGTATCAAATGTTGAATGTGCTCATACATTCATTCCAGCAGAATTCTTTCTGTTTCTGCTGTCAATGTGAGCAAATGCACCAGCAGTCGCTGTTTGTTGTTGGAAGCTTGGGATCGCTGCTCCTCTTACCCTAATTCAATTACAGCTCTGTCTCTCTCTGCTGGATTTCTTCAGCTGTTTAATCTGACTGAAATATTCTGCCTGAATAGTGGAGACGGCCAAAACAACTCCTCTGTCCTCTTGTTATCCTCCTCTTGACAATCTTTCAATGGGATCACACCTGCTGTAATGTGAATGGTGGAATGGAACAGATGACATTAGAGAAGTGACGTGAGTCTGGTGGCACAAGTGAACTATACCATTGTTTATTGTTGTACATTTCTTGTTCTGGTACAATCCCATCACAAGATGGTCTCTATTTTTTTTTTGTTAAAAAGTTGCAGGATTAAAACTACTATGACCATGCAAACCAATCTTTTAGCTAAAGGCTGACATATGATAAATGTGAAGGTAATTTGAATAAAGTTTAATGTGTTTTACTATTGTCACTAGGACTGGGCGATATGGCTATAAGTGTTTCATATCAGTCAATATTGATAAATATTGATTTTCTTTTTTTAGCCTGAATTACATAATTACATAATCGCCATCAGTAAACAGCGGACCATGTCTGGCTTTCACTAGTGAGGAGGGATGCTGTTTTCTGGGGGAAGGCTTACTGAAGTCTCGGTTGGGAGGGCTGACCGTCGCAGTTATTTTTTTCAATACAAGTTTCTTGCTCTGAATCGTGTGTCACATAATCACCACCATTCAACTGCGGAAGCCTCCTGGCTCTGCTTCTGGGGACAAGTGGGTTGAAGTGCCGGACACTTCTGGACTTTTATTTGATGAGTGAAGGATGTGTTTAGCTGTCAAACTGTGAATATCATCAGATCGACACATCCCTGATCCGGGGCTCAGGCTTTTCCATTACCACAGACTCAGTTCCAGACTGAGTCTGTTCCAGACTCCAGCTGCAGGCTCTGATCCGAGTATCAGAGTCTGCAGCTGGAGTCTGGAATCTGTCCCCCCTCTCCGCATCTGTAACTTTTGTACAGACGGCGATGTGGAGAATTGATGAATGATTGCTGCACTGAAAGGGCACTGTGAATAGGGCTAATGAGACAATGAGGGGAGGGGATGCCTATTTAAAAACCTGCTGAAGCAATCCAACACAACTGAGGTTTAGAGGGAGGTACCTTAAGGTGAGAGGTGAGAGTGATGCCATAGACTCATAAATGGCACAGCTCGAGTACCTGTAAAGGTGAACCGGCTGCAATAACCCGTATCATACTTTGCATCCATCTTTCATAGCCACAAATACAGTAGATACATCATCTCATTGCTATGCACTCTGCAAACAGTGTCTTAAACAAGTAATTAATAACAAAAAGTGTCTGCTGGCATTCAAACGCAAAGCTTCTTTCTTGTCGCTCTTGTCTCACTTGTCTCACGCTTTTTATGCATATCACCTGGACTACACGCCTTGGCCTGGGGAATATGGCTGAAAAGTATACCATGGAATTGAAGTTTCATATCAGTCGATATCGATAATTAATGATAATTTTAATTACCTGTCCTGCTGAGGTGAGGGGGACCTATATTTACTGTAAAACTTTGTCTTTTGAGGTGGAGATGGCTATCTTCACACTACTGGATGAAGTGTCCACTGTTGTGGTAGTCCAGAACAGAGGGGTTTTATTTCAGCAGGGCAAAGATCGCTGTGTTGTGTTTGAGGGACGTGGTGATGAGTGATGATCTTTTGCAGTCATTGGTCTGAAGTGTGTACAGGTAAGGACTTAGCACACAACCCTGTGACGCTGCAATGTTACTGATGGGTGCAGGTGATGTGGTTTTGCCCATCTGCACCGTTTGCTGCCTGTCACTAAGGAAATTGCAAATGAGATGAATCAGACAGAAGGGGTTGTTGAGCTTGTGTAACTTCTGGATTATCAGATGCCTTTGGAGGGTATTAAAAGCAGAGCTGTATTCCACAATGAAGATCCTGACAGAATGATCTTGGGAGTCCAGGTGTTGAAGGAGGTAAAGCAGGCAGGCCACTGCATCCTCTGAACCCCTGGCAGAACAGTGGTCAGCAGCAGCTTCTCTATGGCCTTTATTATTATGGATGTCAGGGTAACAGGCTGGTGGAGGCTGGGTTTTTTTTTGTATACAGGGATTATAGTGGCAGTTTTCCAGCCTTCAGCATCCTTACTGAGATGCCGTCAAGCCCCAGTGCATTGCCCAGCTTGCTTTGGCTAAGCTGGTGCTGTACTTCCTGTGCTTACTGTAAAGGGGACTGGTTTGTCTGGGTCTTGTGGCGGGAGGCCTTTCAGCCATACTTCACTCTCATCAGAGAAACTGTGGGTATCAAGCATGCATAGAATGTACTGAATTATTTTGCAAAGGTATCTAGGTCAGTTATTGCACATCTGTTGGATTTGAATTCACACCCAGTTAGTTTTCAATTTCACCTGATTTTTTATTTTTCGATTTGCCAGTTTGAGGCTGGTCCAGTCTTTGAGCCTAAAGGCCTTCAACCTATCCTTAAGGCTCTATTTTATTTTGGGAGTAATGCAAGGTTTGGAGTTTGGTTACTTCTTTATTGTTTAAACTGAGGTGGTGGTGCTTATGCAGAAGATGATGTTATACGTAATGACAGAAGTCATTCAGATGTCCAATATGTTAGCTCTTCTGGTGGGACTGTCCACATACTGTAGTGTTGTGCAGCATGCTGTCATCGGACATTGGAGCTCGGGGGTACTTAGTCAAGCATCTTGATGCTGGGGGCAGTAAAGAAACAAGTTGACCACAACAGTTGGGAAGTCCCAGGCAAGATAGTAGGGACATTGACAGGATGTTGGAGGTGAGGAGTGGTTTACTTGCGCTTGAGGGACGGCGGCTCAGAGGCAAGATGTTGGCCGACCTAGAAAGAGCCAGAACTCCTGACACAGGGACTGACAGGCAGGGGTGCAGGGAAGTGGGGAACTCTGGGGTGTTGGGCAGCAGAGGCACTGGGTCGCTGGGCAGCAGTGAGATTTAGGAGCTGGGCAACAGAGACGCATGATGTTGGTGGAAGCCATGCTTCCTTTGTGAGGGCTTCCTTGACAGTGGCTCCATGGCAGGATATAGTGAGAACTGAGAGGTTCTGTTTTTTTAAAGCAAAAGTAGCAGGTTTTTTAAAATGGTGATCAATACTTTTTCCCATTAGCAGGAGGTGATTTTTCCTTTCTGGCTTTTTTCCATGTGGGTCACTTCCATCATCACAAACACACTAGAAAAACAGTAGAAAGAAGCAGATCATATACATCACTAGACTGCAGCCAAAATATGTTAAAACTTGTTTTACTTGTAAAAGTCTTGACCAATAACATTTTGAATAAAACAAGTAATTTTTCAGGAGCTGATGATGGAAGTTGCTAAGGAGTGCAATATCTTGCTTCTTTCTCATCTCTGTTAAGAGTTGCACATGCTCAGTACTGATCATAAAACTAGCAAGGATCAGGTATTGATATGGAGGCCACTGGCGGTGTAATGGTGATTACTTTTTAATATATTTTACTTTAGTCTGTCTTTGGAACTCACCATTGACTGAATGATGTTCGACACTGCTTGAACAGAGATGGATGGAAAAGTATTGACAAGTCAATGGAATTAACTTCAACATGCGTCTGACAAGGGCAGAAAACTTGCACGCCCACACAGATGTTGTGACGTTTCCATCACAGCCAATCAGAGCTTGAATCAATAACTACCGGTCACTACTACATGGGTTGGCAAGGGAATAAATGCTGTACCCATTCACATTAAAGACGGACTTAACTGGGTGCTAGTGGATAACTAGTCCAGATACTTAAATATGAAACAATCAGCGATCTATTCTTTTTAAGTGGCTACAAGGACCACAGTGACAATACAAGTGGTGCCATTGCTATATTAAGCTAAGTCATTTCAACTGTTGAAACGCACAACACATGAAACACTAGCCCCATTCATATTGCCCCTTCAGTGTGGGAATCATGTGCCCATTCTGAAACATCTGAAACTTTCACATAGGGCTGGGCGATATATCGAATATACTCGATGTATCGCGGCTTGTTCTCTGTGGGATGTAGAAAATGCCTATATCGTGAATATTCGAGTATACACTCAATTGTCACGCAGTTGCTTTTAGTTGCGGGCATTGAACTACAGGTTTTTCTCACTCTCACTGGCACAGAGAGATAAAACAAGCGCACCTAGTTACGTACATCACATTCTGTTGTGCGTACAACGTCATACGCCCGGCAGCATGTAGCAGCAGAGATCTCAGGTAGCGGCAGCAGCAGGAGGGAGAATTAATTCCCAAGAAAAACAACGCAGGATCCATCGTCTGGCGGTGGTTTGGGCACAAGAAGGGAGGACGTTGAACAAATAACCGTAATATGTAAAGTTTGCCGCAAAAGCGCCGCCACAAAAGGTAGAAGTACAACAAATTTATATCACCATTTGAGAACCCACCCGCTAGAAAACGAAGAGTGCTTGAAACTCCGCACGAGCGCATATCCAGCCAGTGCCATATCAAAGAAAGTGCCGAAGCAACCAGCACTGACGTAGTTGAGTCTGGCGTCTTCTTTTTCCAGAACAACACCATACAACAAAAACAGTCAAAAACAGAAGGAGATAACGTCCGCAGTAACCCACCACATAGCGAAAGACATGGCCCCAGTGAGTGTGGTTGAAAAGCCCCGATTCAGAAAGCTCATCAACACACTTG